>JAXQQM020062486.1:0-50582 GCA_034641835.2 Pinus albicaulis
GGCAAGTCTTTGAAGTAGATAAACAGATAGAAGATTTCTGTAATGTTCCTACTTAGCCTTAGCTAAGAGGAGACATCCAATTTTGATTTAATTTATGTTTTATGAATAAATGAATAAAGGAGAACATGTAAAACTCCTAATAAGTCTAAATAAATCAATGCCCATGTGAACAAAGACAAATCAGGGCTATGTAAATAAACACTTGCAGGTGTGAAAGAGGTTTGAGCCAAAGATTGGGTCCACCTTGACCAAGTCAACTGCGCTGTCTAGATTCATTGTATCTCCAAAAGGGACTACGCAGTTCTAGAAGGGATCCTATAATGTGAAGAGGGTTAACTCATCAAAGTGGTTTCGGGTTTGCAAGATCTTTCTCATCTTATAAAAGAAGGAGGACAGCAACATGAAGAGGTTGTTGATGAGTTATATTTCTGAAGTATTTGTCTACTTAAACAAATACCATTCTCTGCTGTTTAGTGGAGGATTGTGATTGGAATTCCTGTTTAGGGGTTTCATCTCTTCCCTTGAGGATAATTGGAGGATTTCTTCGTTGAAGTTGGCCACTATCTGGTTTGATACCAAGCTCTATCTTTCATGAGCAGCGCTGGCCCATTGAGGGTTTTGTAACTGCTATCTTTTGTAGCAAGTGGCATTTTAGATCTTCTTAGCTCTAGTTGTTTTTGAGAGGATTTCTCTATTGGAGAGTGTTATTTAGCCTCCAAAGAGTTAGCTAATCCATATTTTATATCAGATCTGTAATTTCAGTCCATGTACTTAGTCTTCTTCACCCTCTGCGCAGTTTCTACTCCATACTATGTTATTTTGTGAGAGGGCTTCTTGTTTCAATTTGCTATCAGTTGGGAGGAAGATCTCTTGGTGTTAGGCTTGCCTTCCCTTGATGATTCGTGGATTGGGTTGCTGATCCATGTCTCTATAGATCTGATCTATTTCAGTAATAGAAGTTATCTTTAGAAATTTCTAGGTTTTCTGCAACACACTATATTGTAATTCAGATCTACAACTTAATATGCAATATTTTGATGTAATTCCAATTGGATCTTGTTCTCAAAGTCTTGTAGCTTCCAGATCTGTATTAGATCTGATGTTTCATCCATACATATTTCAGATATCTGAAATTTAATGTACAACAGTTGAACCATCTGAAAAAATAACGTTGTCTATGTATTTCTGCAGTTTATTTCTAGTTGCAGCTCTAATTTCTGAAGGGATCTTTCCCTGGTTCTTTTTGTAACCACTTGTAAAGGAAATAAGCTCATATTTAAATCTAATTTAATTTCATATTACTAAAGTATCAGACCTTTGGCTATCCTCCTCTGAGTTTCTACCAAATCCGCATAATTCTAGTAGTCGGGGTTTTCAGTGTTATAAACAGCCTTCTCTCTTTGGCTGATTTCTAGCTAGTCTGCTTCCTCGAGATCTCGTTTTAATGTGATTAAACTTATTTTTTTCTGATGGAATTGCATATTTAAGTCACATAAAACATAATTTAGGGGATACCAGCCCTTTTTTTGTGCTATTTCAACACTTATATACTTATACAATGTTCTAATTAAGCCCCTTGTGGATTTTCCCTGATCTGGGATTTTCATCACTCCTAACTTATTTGGTTTTTGCTCCTCTTCTGGGTCCTAATATTAGATCTTATTATCTAAATATACCAAGTTCATTAAACTCAAAGGGAGAGTTAGAAAGCCCTAAGTGTTTTTTTGCATCAATTTCTATAGACATAGTCTGGAACGGGCCAGGAAGCCTCTGGTTTTCACCCTCTCTTTAAAGGTGATATAACCATTAAATGCCTTACTAGTATATCTCCGGTTTATAATTTCTGGCGTGTCTCTATAATACTATGAATCCATAGAGGAATATCTTGAGATATTCCCTACTGTGCCTATTTTTCCCCATTTGGAACATTACAGTGGTATCAGAGCATGATCTCTGGCACATCTTGTGAGATCAAGATATTAGAGAAGCACTGAGAAGAATCAGGAAGAAGAAAGCAGAGAACATAATATAGAGAGGATGAGATTACTCTCATCCATTTTTAGAACAAAGAAGAGCCTCTCTAAGGAGGTTCAACTGATGGAAGGAAGGAGATGCAATGAAGACCCAAGATGGTTTCACGGGGAAGAAGGAGATTCATGCACTTCCTGCTTTCCTCAAGATAGTGAAAGGTGGGAGAAGGAGGAGTCCTCTTCTCCATTTGAAGAACCTTGTACCAGCACTGTCCTACCCATGAGGGAACAACTATCTATAGCAGCAGTTGGACCAGCCAACACATGGGAGGGAGAGACTCTTATAGACATGCAAGTTTCTTCAAAGGCTCCAAAAGAACACCTCACTGATGAGGAGAAACAATCCTGCACAGCGCTGTGCCACTATGGTTTGGCACCCTTAGTGAGAAACATGCAGTAGGAGGTGTGGAGGTGCAAGGTGTTAGCCATCAGTATTTTTTACATGTTAGTGATGACTATATCTACAGCTGAGTTTTCTAGAAACTGATTTCCTTATGTCAATATGTCATCTAGAAAACCCTCCTAAAACTTTTTTCGCCCCTCTACCTTTTCAGTTCGCCCATGTCGAAATCAAAACCTCATTGTCACTATCCTAACTAGCTTCAGCCTTCTTGATCTTCCCATCAGCTTTAAAAAGGCAAATCCACATATGTTTCAAAAGTATCCCCTATGTTAGGAAGTGGCGCTTTAAGACATTTCACTCTTGGCAATCATGAAAAATCCAAAAAGCCTCCATCTGCAACAGACCTACCATGACCGACCTCTTACTTTGCAAATGAAATTGACAAACAGCCCTAAGTCGCGCCACTCACATCCCCTAGATCTCAGCACTAAGCCCAATCTCAAGCTGACTATTAGGTTTTTTCACAGTGTTCTATGGTTTCTACAAAGGCAGAAATATAACTTCATCTCAGGAGAAAATGCTTGAATTTACAAAGCATAGAGGAAGAAATTTCGCTTCTAAATGTACCTTGAGCTCCGAGACATGCCCGCAAAACAAAGCTACTCATCCGTACTTTACATGCTCCATCATGAAAATCACATAAAGACACCATCACAAAGAACTGGCAAATGGTCATGGCCCAGAACCTCCTTCATTTACAAGCAGAGGGTTAGGGCGCCTCCTTCATCCACAAGCAGAGGGCGCTGACCACCATTGACTTTGAAGATTGCAAGAGTCCAGGTTTTCCTTGAAACTGAACAAATGAAATAGAGACTCCAGGTTTTATGAATGTGACTGATGGATCATAACAGGAATATAGTTGAAATATGCTAGCTCAAAGGAAAGGAGAGTCTGGTTTGATAAAGAAGGTCATCTGAAGCTTTCAAATCATGTAAATTGTTGAACTTTAGAAAGGCCTGTCATCAGTAAACATCCCAATCATAAGAAGCCTGTTTTGTCCAGGATCAAATGGAATAGATGCTGTTAACCAATTCCATTACACAGGCAGAAGGAAAGTTCTTGTTTTCTCAAAAGACACTGACCTCCATAATTACAGAGACTATCCTTCAAATGGTGTGTCATGAGATGACCAAAACACATGATGATATTTTAGTCACCCTTAAAGCAGTGCAGAGAAACAATGTCACTTTGGCTAGGGTTTCTGCTGAAATACAGTGATGCTTGCAAGTAAAGATACTAAGATTGATGTTTTTCAAGTGGTTTACTTACCATCACATCCTGAGAAAAGCTGTGTCAAACAGAGTTGTCAAAACACCTTTAGATACCTTACCTGATGAAGAGCCTCCTCCATGTATGAGCAGATGGCCAGAGCCTTGGATATTGTTGAAAACTGAATTAGTCAGAAAGGTGCGGTAGAGAGGGACAAAGAAGGAAAGTGGAAGTCATTACACAGGTTAAAGATAATGCTTCTAATTCAAAAGTATTACTCTTCCTATTCATATGAAAATATCTTTCAAAATATACATCTTGGTGGGCAGGAAATGTTAGGAATAAGGTATGCCATTGATACTAAAAAGGGGGCAGTTTCCTTGAGGGAAAGGATCAAAACAACAAAACAATATCACATGCCAAAGGTCCAAAGGAGCGCTTTTCAAGAAATGGTGTTCAAAGTTTTCAAATGTTGCTGGCGCATTATGAATTGTCTTTCCTTGATAAAAATCGCCAAGAGGGGAAAACAGTGAACATAGTCTAAGTTATGAAATGGTTCTATTGACAAAAAAGGGGTCAACACACTGGTCAAAGAAAAATAATGACTGTGTATCAAAAGCCATGTTTTCCTGTTTTACAAGCTTATCTGTTCAGATGAACAAGGCAAATGAGTATACAATCTTATGAATAGGCAGAAGAAGTTTGTTTTGATAAACTGTCACTGTTTATATGTCTTAAAACAAACACAGTTGTCATCATTCCAAAGGGCAGATGTAGCACAGAACTACATGGAAAAAAGAACCTGCAGACAAGGCTTTTAAAATTCTGTTACCAAGAAGATATCCCCTTTTAAGTTATTGTTCACTATGTTCCAAAGGTCATTCAGCATGTGATCATTGTTGGATAGTTTAAAAAGAAGAAGCACAACCTTTATTATTTAAAGGAACAGGGGTATTGTATACTACACCTACAGGCAGGGATTTGAACACCTACTGTAGGTACAAGATGAAGAATCTGCCGAAGACCAAGAGCTGTTAGAGAAAATTGACAAACTACCTGTATTATTAAAACACAGTAGCAGAAGTGGCGTGGAGTTTGTTGAGTTTTTGTCAAAGTTTAAAGCTCGGGGTCAGAGTCAATGTTCGGGTTCACATATTTAAAATGACAAGCCCAAAGTTTAAACACAAAACAAAGTTAAAAAATCAATGTTACTTTCAAAGTTTAAACGACCGTTGGAGTTTTTTTGTGACATGACATCAAAGAGTGAGTATGAGAGTAAAGATTTCATTTTCAAAAAACTGAAGACGAATCCGGTCTCCCTAGCACCAAAGCAAGAAAATCTGGTCGAAAGTTCAGAAGTTTGCACTGAGAAAAGCCGAGCGACGCGCCTGTGTTAGCGCGCGACGTGCCTGGGCGAAAATTTGCACGGGCCACCGTTGACAGCGCGACGTGCCTGTACATTGGCGCGACACGCCTGTACAGGCCGCCCGACCACCCGACAGGCCGACCCGACAAGTGCTTTCTGCGCGACGTGTTTTCTTCAAAAGGTGCCGCGCAAGTGTCAAAAGTTTCCAGCATTTCTGCAACCCTTCAAAACAGGTGTTCGTCAAAATTCAAGGTATTTTTATATATTCCCCATAGATTTCAAGGTTTTGATAAATGACAAGAAGGTTTAAAACCCCGGACCTTGTCATTACAGTTAAAAGAAAAAACAGTCTTTTCTACATAGTGAGCTGAGTATTGCAATATGATAAAAGGCTGAATTTGTCATTCAAAGAGCACATATAGAGATACTGGGTTTTGAGGTTAAGAGCCAGTTTGTTTCATCTTCAAACCAATCGAAGGGCAGAGGTTTTCCTGTAAAGAGTTGTGTTTTGATTAAAAGGAGATTTTTGTTGTAGAAAGACAGGCCTAATTCTGAAGAGGAACCTTCACAGTGTCATTCAAACATTTCCACACTATTAAAACAGTGAAGTGCACTCAGTAAGAGGGGTTTGACATTCTTGTTGTTTGAAAGAGAAAACTCATATAACCTCTGTCCAAAAGCTTGATAGTCTTCTAAAGCTCTGTCATTTTACTCCAGTCCTGTGTTTTTACTGTCTAGACATAGGTATAATGGTTTGCTAGAGATGCAAATTGTTGAAAGGTGGCACACCTATACAGGGCAGAATTGTTAAAAGATTGAAAGCCTCCTTGAGCAAGGATTTTGGTATATTAGTTGACATCTTAGACTTCAAGAACAGAGTGATTATTGGCATTTTCTCACAGCACACTCTTTTAGCAGACTGCCCCTTTTTCACTGTATTTTGTCACTACTGTGAAGAGTTGTTGACAGAGATTGTCAAAGGTGAACATAACACTGAGGGGCAGAGGTTGTTGATGGTTGAACTCTAACATTGGAGACAGAGGTATAGATGTATTGGTAGATCTCTTAAACTCACAAGCAAAGGGTGTGTTTCCTAAAAAGCATTGTGCACTGATATGTCACCTAACCTAGTTCTGCCTTTCTTTTCACTATATGGTGTCATTTTGAAGAATTGTTGACAGAGATATTCTGAAGGTGAATAGGGCCACTTCTAAAAGACAGGTGGTTGATGATTGCAGTTTTACATTGAAGACAGAGATGTAGCTATGTTTGCCTAACACTATATACAGGAAATTGACACAGGAGTTTGTCTCATCTTTACACATGGCACCATATTAAAAAGTTTGCCTGGCTGAAGTGCATCCAGAGTTGAAGGGCTGTTTTTAAGGAGTGCAGAGGTGGTTTATTCAAAGAAACATTGTTGCAATCTATCCTAACCACATTGTCTAATCTGTCCAAAAAGTCTAGTGACTAGTTTCAATCCAGCAGAACATTTTTCATACAGTGAAGGCAGTTTGCTTCTTTCAAAGCTTGTTCAAGTCAGAATGCCTCCAAAGCAAGACCACAGGAGCGGTCCACATAAGAGATATGAGCCTATCTCCACAGAAGAAATCAATGCTCACCCATCTGTGCTTTTCAATTTCCATGAAGTAGGCTGTCTTGATTTCTGCCAGAGGATAGAAGAAGTCAAGAGTTTTTCGCCACTTACACATTTGTGCGCTTTGAGATTCAAGGACAAACACTTCCAATTGGCGGGTCTTGATTTCAAAATCTCCCCAAGGTATGTATCCAAGGCTACCAAGATCCCGTATCATGGTGAAAAGTGGTTTAAACAAGCTCATCTTGATCTAGAGGATTATAAACCTTTCATCAAGCCCGAACATAGGGAAACTATCACTGCTATTTTCCCTGTTTCCTATCTTCTTGATAGTTATGCTCCACTGATGAAAGCCATAATGAGATATTTCACTTGTGAAGGGAGGTTTAATCAAATTTATGCCTACCATGTCCGCTTGTTGATGCATTTTACCAGAAGCATGCAACTAAACCTTCCGTACTTTTTGTCCAAAAGCATAGAGAAAATGGCAGCTACTGTCCAAAAGAAGGCTCCACCTCAGCAAATCCCTTCTCTCTTTCATCATTCCTTGATCAAGATTATCTTCTTACACCAGCTGGAGAAGAAAGGGGTTTCATGGGATTCATTCATCAGCCATTCAGATTTTGCCACTGTCCCTCCTGTTCATGTGTCACCTACTCAGCCTGTCCATCGCCCAGTGCCTTTGTCTAGTAGGCCTACACCTAGAAAACTCAAAAAGACTACTGGGCAGCCAAGTCAACAGGGAGAAGGAGAGGGTAGTGAACCACAGGGAGAAGGAGAAGGCAGTGAACAGTAGCAGCTAGAGGTTGATGAACAGCAACTGTTGGATGTTGACGGACAGCCAAGTCAACAGGAAGAGATAGAGGGCAGTGGACAGCAGTAGGCAGATATTGAAGGACAGAAGCAGTTAGAGATTGAGGGACAGCAGCATATAGAAAGTGAAGGACAGCAGGTCCAAGATGAACAGCAGTTAGATGATGAGGAACAGCCGCAAGTGCAAGATAAAGAACAGCAAGCTGAAGCTGCCACCTTAACAGTGACCAAGACTGTTCCTAGCAAGAGGAAATTGCCCAAAAAGACACCTTCTAGCTTGCCAAGGAGGAAAAGCGCCAGATTGGCTTTCAAAGGCAAAAGTAAAATTGGAGAAAGTACAAAGCATGGGGGTGAATTAGCTATTATCCCTATCCAAAGCGATGATAGTGACAATGAGGCCCGCCTCCTTGAAAATCTCCTCATTCACAAGGAAGGGCAAATTGAGGTGTTACAAGAAGACCTTCAAAGGGCGAGGAATTTCAACCACTTCTTGGAGGTTGAAAACAAACAAATGAAGTTTCATGCAGCTATTCATGAGGCAAGGGCAATCAAGTATAAGAAAGAGGCAGAAAAGGCACAAGCAAGAATTGAAGAGCTCATTGGTGAGTTTGATGATGAAGAGGTTGATGATGAAGAGGAGGAAGAGCAGCCTAGGCAGAAGAGGCCTAGGACCATCGGGCTTAGAAGAGCCTTGGAAAATCAGAGAGCAGAAGAACAAGCTCATTTCGAAGCCTTTCCTCTCACTGCCCTCCTTGAGCAGGAAATTGAGGAAAACAAAGAAGCATGGCTTGAGAGAGCTAACCAGCATTTGGAAACGAAGCTTGAGAGGGAGAACAAGGATCTTGAACTACAAAGAAAGAGGACTCTTCACTTTCAGAAGCTAAATCAGTTTGCCAGGCGAAAATTAAAGGTAGCACAAGAGAAATTGAAGAAGTTGAAGGGGAAGCGCCTAGCACGGAAAGAAGGGAAAAGCATATCAGCCCTTGATATTTTGGCCTCAGCTTCGGAGCATGTTGCTATGGACCCTTGAGGGTCATGCATGCCAATTTTGGGCCTCGTTCGACAACTTTTTGTTTTTTGGCATTTTTTGGGTTTTTGGTCGAAAACTCATAAATTCGCCATTTCAGTTTGGTGAGTGGTCAAGGGAGGAGAATGATACCAATGGATGCCATAATTCCATGAGCAGGTCTCCAGCGATTTTCAGGGCATTTGGAGATCATTCGCCCCCTCAAATTGGCAAAAAACACCCTCATTTTGCACATTCTGCCCGCCATATCAGCAGCCTGCTATTTTCTGGGTTTTTGCACACAGGTACAGTTTTGAGGTACTTCCCGAGATCAGATTGAGGTAATTCCACTTGCGCCGGAAAGCAGACACAGAGAGCTTTCCAACGAGCCATCATGATCCTCATTTCGACACCGGGAAGGCTGCCATTCGCCTTCAGCAAGTCAGGGGACCTTTTTCAGGCATAAATATGAAGTATTTTTGTAATTTTTGAACTCCAAAAATCTGCTTTTCCCAAATGTGCGTTAAGCTATTTTTATCATTGGGAAATCATGTAAAGTCAATATAATTTCCGTTTTTAGCAGTTTTTTAGATATTTTATGGGATATTTGTGCCTTGGGCTTTGCAAAGCCTCAAGGACAAGTTTAGATATTTTGACTTGGCCAATGGGATAGCTAGTTGCTCCATGAGGTTTTCCTTCCTCAAGCCTATTTATTCCATGGTTCTCATTGTAAATCAGAGGCTGAACTTGAGAGAATAATTAATACATTGGTCATATGAGCTTTGAAGAATACACTTGAGTTATGATTTTTGGACTGCCTCTTGGATGCTTTTAAGGAATGATGAAGGATTGTTGATGGATTCCATGACATGGTAGAATGGTATAGTGTTTCTTGATATGTTTTTGTCTTCTAGTTTTCATTCATAATACATATTTCTTGCTGCTATAGATCAGTAGAGATTGATTTTGAGATATGCCCATGGAGGCACCTCAAAATCCCCGAATCTTCATAGCTTGATGTTTTCTTCTTCCTTAGTTATGCTAAAGAATTCTTAGTTGCTCTTTAGTAACTTGAGGTATTGTTGCTAAGTTTTATTCATAAGTTCTATGTATGTTGAGTAGGATGTATGGTTTGCCCTACCTACCTACAAGCTGCCCATAGTTCTGTCCATAAAACTTTCTCTTTGACTGATTTGTTGATCATCTTGTTGAACCAAGGAGGCCTAGTCCCGATCTAGCCCTTTGCCTAAAAATATGAAAGCTTGTTTGTCAAAGTGCCCAATGACTTAGAGACTATGTTTAGGCGTTCCGACATAGTTTATGAGTTGTTAGTTTGTCTTATGTGTTTTCCCCAAAGTCTGATAGCCATTTCCCGAAGTTAGAGGGTCTTATACCTCTATGTATGGCTGGAATGTTTGATTTCTATGTATTAATTAGTTTATAGTTATACTTAGCATGATTAATGGCTTGCTATAACATGTTTATGTCTGCTATAAACTAGTTACACTTGAAATCCCTTGTCTTTCACCAACTTGTTGTCCATTTAATCCATTTTTCCCAAAGATCCCTTCTACCGTGAATCAAATCGGCCCTACAACAGCTTTACATCATCACCTCATAGCTTCCTTGACCTGTTTGACCCCATAGCCCAATTTATCTGCATCTTGTTATCTAGTTTATGTATTTGATCAGTTTTATCCCTCACAAACTTAAAAACTAAAAAAGGAAAAAACCAAAAACACACTTCATAACTAGCCTAATATCAGAACACCGCAAGTAAACACACCGACATATTTTACACTTATAGAGAGAGCCCTCTCTGAGTCCAGGAAGGCTAGGTCCTTGGGCTCCAAAGCTTGGTTTGATGTTACATCGTCATTTGGCTAGCCAATCGGCCAAATCACGGGACCCTAACATAATGGAGATCACGGTGGGACTTATTGAGTACATGACAGTCTAGCAAACTTTTATAGGCTCCTTAGTCCTTCAACTTTTAACTTAAACCATCAGCCTCTAGAATCATTTAGTGTAAACTCTCTGTTTCACCATCTTAGCAAAGTGATGAATCAGGTTTATAACACTCTTACATCCTAGGCTGCACATAAAACTCAGAAAAAACCACAAAAAAAAAACACTCCCTTAGATTGGCTTTTGACATTATTGGTGGTGGACCATACACATATACCTCAAAACAATAGACATTCCACCTGGCGACTCCACTAACTTCTAGTAAGCCTTACTATTTTACCAAACTCTAGGCTACTATCCGATAGACCTATCCCATCGCTCACTAACATAGCGGGAGATGGTGGGACACTGAGTACATAATAGTCCAGCAAACTCTTATAGACTCTTTGGTCCTTTAGGTACCATAAACAAGCAAGCAGTCCATAGACTCATTTTTAGAGTAAACTCTTTTTGTTCTCATCACCCTAGCAAAGTGTTGAAACAAGTCTAGGATACTTTAACAAACCATAGGCTGCACATAAAACTCATAAAATCCAAAAACATTCTCAGATTAGTTACTGGTGGTGGACCATAGCTATCTTCACAAAAACAACCCAGTTCCACCTGGCGACTCCACTAATCCATCCCTTTTATTTTGACCATCCTTCACCTTAGTAAGCTTTAGAAAAACCATTCACCCAAAACATTCACCAATACCATCCTTTCTAAGCTCTGGATCTAAAATCTGGCTTCACGAAGAATCAATACCAGAGCCCATCCAGACCCAAATTCCCCTATCATAGTAGATGACCCAGAAAAGATTCTGTGGCAAGCTTCTGAAACTGACCATCTAGCTACTGGTAGATCCATCCGTAGAGCAAGATCTGCACCTAAACATCGCACTATCCTACTAGATTCACCTTTTGAATTAGAGTCATCACAAACTCTTCCCAGAAGCAAATCATATAGTAAGATAAACTTCGACGATCTTGAACCCCTAAACCCACCACAGAGTCCTATTAGAGAAGCTTCACCCACCACTCCTCCTGATTTCCAGCTTCTCTATCAGTTTGGGTCTTATCATCCCAGATCTGCTCAAAACCAGATCACTAGTCCAAGTTCATCCGTCACACCCGGTCAAACCACCACTGTTCATACCACTTCATTTCAGCCTACCAGTCCTCATCTTGCGCATCATCCATTAGCTCCAGTCATGGCAGCCTGGTACGCACCTTTGGTGTTACCACCACCTTTAGCTCCTCTCCCAAACAAATATCAAGACAAAATCCCACACTTTACTGGAGAAGACACCACCACACCTCAACAGCATATAAGTAGAATGACTGATGCTTATGAATACCTAGAGGTACAAGACGAGACTGTCAGAATGAGAATATTTTCTCAAAGTCTTGGTGGTGAACCTAAAGCATGGTTCAAAAGTTTAGCTCCAAACAGCATCCATGATATCCCCGCACTACATCAAGTCTTCAGAAACAGGTGGGAAATCCGAAGAAACCCCATTCAAATCCTGTCAGAATATAACAGCCTAAAACGGGAAAATGGAGAAAGTGTCCAAGCTTACTGTACTAGGTTCAACAGTGTATATAACTCCCTCCCACCTCATTTCAAACCCCCACTTGGTCTAGCCTTAGCAAAATTTCCCGAGGGGTTTGATCCAGACATGACATATCATCTGAGAGACAAGGATCCCCCTACCTTAGAGGAAATGCAACAAATAGCTATAAAAGCAGATGCCAACTTAGCTTAAAAAAGAGCTAGAACTAGATCAGAAAGAAAAGTCACATATAGAGATGAGGTCTCCACTTCATCACCTTCCCTAGATCCCAGAATAGATGACTTAGTCAAATCCATTGCTAAAATGTGGGAAAAGATCAATGAAAAAGCTCCTGTTAGGGACAACCAGCCAAACCCTCCAATCAGAAACCGAAACCAAAACTTTAGGAGGGAACAACCCCAAAACAGACCAAGGGACAATGACCAACAGATCAGGCCACCATTCAATGAAAACTATGTGGAAGAAGATGATAGGGACTCAGAACCTCTTGATGAACATCATTTAAACCTCATAGGGTCTGACAATGAGAGTGAGGTGTACCTCACCGAAGAAGAACAAGCGTTTTTTTCTCCTGATCAGGATGAAACCAACTATGAAGATCCCGATGACCCCGCCATAGAGTTTCAAAATGCTATTGTAGAAGCCCATAGGCAATATGACCTTAGAAGCAAAAGAAACCAAGATAATGTCAAGAAAGGTAACTCTGATACTGCTAAAGCTCCAGATACCATCCTCAAAAAAGCATCAAGCAGTGACAAAATCAAGGTTGAAAAGACTGATCAAAGCCAAGCTAAAGTTACCCAAGCTAGTCCTCTCTCATATACTCCTGATACTTCTACCAAGGTCACCAAAACAACTATGGCAAACAAAACCCCTAAACAAGGTCAACAAACTCAGAACATAGACAAGGTCTTAGCTGAAAAAGCTGAAACAAACATATCTAAACTTCAAGTGCCTTTTAGCTTTGAAGGCGAAATCGCTAAGATCAAAATCACCATGCCTCTTACTGATCTCATTGCCCAAAACTCTTATAAATCCCAAGTACTAAAAGTCTTAAATCTAGGGAATGATGCGAACACTGTTAATCTCACTGATGACATTCCTGAAGTATTGTTTGGTCCAAAGGTAGAGGGAAAATTCCAAGAGGGAGTTACTCTTCCATTTTACATTAGCCTAAACATCCACGACCAAATCCTCCACAATGCCATGCTAGACTCCGGCGCCTCGCATAATCTTATGCCGAAGGCAGTAATGGAAAGATTAGGCTTAGAAATCACAAGACCATACAAAGACTTGTATTCATTTGATTCAAGTAGAGTCCAATGCCTGGGTTTGATCAAAGACCTTTGTTTTAGTCTGGCCCAAATACCTGCGAAACATCTAATCATGGATATAGTAGTGGCGGACATTCCTCCCAAGTACGGGATGCTTCTATCCAGATCTTGGGGACCCAAACTTCAAGGGAATATCCAACTGGACATGTCATATGCCACGATTCCTGTGTTTGGTCAGACCAGGATACTCTACCGCGAATCACACATGAAATACATGATTAGCAGTCAAGGTAGGCCAGATAACATTCCAATGTGTTCTTTGCGTTCCGACTTAAACTCTTTCATTATGCATATGGATGTAAACATGGAGGAAGAGTCAGAAGAAACTGATATAGACTTAGATCCACCACATCAGTTGTCCCTGGTGCCTTATGATGAACTAGACACTCAAAATTACCATGATCATGAACAGCTGTGTCTTGAGGAAAGTAAGTTTCCCCTTTCCAAAGTAGGATTAGAGCAAGAAGCGCAAACCCTTATGTACTATCAAACAAATTGCTCTAGCTTTAGTCAAACACCAGCAGTAACTTGTGGAAATTTCTTCCGGGTAAAAGCTTTAGAAGACCTACACATCATAAACCTATTTGGAACCCGGGAGAAAGGGAGTTTAATGTTTCTACCATACCTCAAATATTTACCATCATGTGACCCTCCTACTGCAAATAAAACTTTGACCATAACCTCAGTAGCTCAACATCTTGAGAAAATGCCAGATGAACTTCTTATGAGCAAGGATGACAGTTATAATCCCGGCATACCTGAACTACTGAAATTGGCCCATATTTTGTCTTTTCATGAAGAACTTAGAAATGCTAAAATCAGGAATCTCATGCAAAATACTAATTTCTACAGAAAAAACAAGGGAAAACATTGTATCACTACCTTTTCCTCAAAGAACAACTTTAACAAAAGCAAACACAACAAACTGAAACAAACTGAAATTTCAAGGATAAAACTAGTGGCCATAGAATCTGCTTTGATTTTAGAAATAATACTGCATCTCCATATAACAAAAATCATGTTTTTTCTACCCAAGATCATGATTCACCAATTAAAAGTGCTTTTAATCATGTGTTCTTGCAAGATCATGTATCAGGTCATAATCATAAGATTCCTTTGCAAAGTAGACAACTTAAAGATTTTTTCCAGTTTGTGGGAGGTAGATTTGATTTCAAGTTCAAAATTGCAAAACCACCCAATATCAAAAATCTGTTCATGAAGGCCATGTTCCCAGTTTTAAATTTCTGTGTTTTTGCATACCTTGATGATGTCACTATCTATTTCAAGAATTACCAAGAGTACACACATTACCTGAAGAAAGCATACAGTAAAGAAAGGAGTGGAAATCAGATATTCAGAGAGGTACAAAGGGAAGATACTGGACTGTTTAGAGATTCTTGCATGAATCCCTATGTTATGTTAGAGAGAGAAAATTTCCCAAATTTTTCTTTTCAGGAGTTAAGTGGGCCAAGGGTGAGAGGAGATCCTTACGAGGATAAGATGCTGAAATTCCGTCATTTCCAAGATTTTTGAGTTTGAAGCACTTTCAGTCATTGTACATACCATTGTTTGAAATATTGAAAAAATAGAAAAGTCAAAAACAGTAAAAGATAGGAAAGTCAAAAACAGTAAAAAGCAGAAAAGAGGGCAAGTGAAGATAGAACAAAGGCCCCATGTTCCAAAAAACAGTCTTTCAGAAAGCGAGCAAGCCTAAATGCCGCTACTAGTGCTCCAATGTCTTGTTCAGCTATCTAGCCTAATCATAGCTGAGCATGTTTAAATTTATTTGCTAATAAGTTAGTGAGTGCCAAGATAGTCAACATTGTGTAAGATTGACTTATCACAGAGCTTAGATTAGGGAGAGATTCTGGTTCCACATGCCTAAAACAGAACCAAAGAGAGAAGCGAGGGATGAAAAACACATCGTACATCTTAGCCCCGCTTGTCTAGTTTCCTTTGTTGCAGAATAACATTTGTGTGCAGCTTGTCTTTATGCCGCAAATGCATGACAAATCAGACTGCCTAATCCTGATTTGATCATTTTTGAATTTCATGTTGTAGATTAGAGAATGAAATCCTGTCAAACCGCTTAATCTTGACAGTCGATCTAGTTTTAGGTAGAGAAATGAAGGAGTTCATCAGCTTAATCTGAACTCCCGGCAGATATAAGAGTAGAAATAGATAGGTTCATTTTGCAAAAAGAAAAAATATGCATTGTCAAAAGGCTGCTAGTTCAAATGCGCCAAAGAGAAGAAAAAAAATGTTAGGAAAGATAGTGGGGTAGGTAGAAGTATCATTGATGTTAACCATGCTGTCATTTTTCAGAAATAACATCAAGAGAAGGGTAAATTTTGCGCCAATGGATAAGGCACTGGTCTTCATCAGCCAAAAATCTGAATTCTGGACACCTCCTGATGAGGAGCTGCCCTCCCCAAATGGAGCCACTGTTAGCCATCAGTATTTTTTACATGTTAGTGATGACTATATCTACAGCTGAGTTTTCTAGAAACTGATTTCCTTATGTCAATATGTCATCTAGAAAACCCTCCTAAAACTTTTTTCGCCCCTCTACCTTTTCAGTTCGCCCATGTCGAAATCAAAACCTCGGTCACAATCCTATCTAGCTTCAGCCTTATTGGTCTGCCCATCAGATTTAAAAGGCAAATCCACATCTGTTTCAAAAGTCTCCCCTATGTTAGGAAGTGGCGCTTAAGACATTTCACCCTTGGCAATCATCAAAAAGCCAAAAAGCCTCCATCTGCTACAGGCCTACCATGACTGACCTCTTACTTTGCAAATGAAATTGACAAACAGCCCTAAGTCGCGCCACTCACATCCCCTAGATCTCAGCACTGCATAAAACCCAATCTCAAGCTGACTATTAGGTTTTTCACAGTGTTCTATGGTTTCTACAAAGGCAGGAAATATAACTTCATCTCAGGAGGAAATGCTTGAATTTACAGTTAGAGGAACAGCTGCTTCTAAATGTAACTTGAGCCTGAGATATGCCTGCAAAACAGAAAGCTACTCATCCAAACTTTACAGTTCTTTCCATCATGAAAATCACAGAAAGACACCACTGTCACAGCAAACTGGCAAATGGTCATGGCCCAGAACCTCCTTCATTTACAAGCAGAGGGTTGGAGCGCCTCCTTCATCCACAAGCAGAGGACGCTGGCCAGTATTGACTTTGAAGATTGCAAAAGTCCAGGTTTGACTTGAACTAAAACAAATGAAACAAGGACTCCAAGTTTTATGAATTTGAGTAATGGTCATAACAGGAACAGAGTTTGGAATATGCTAGGAAAAAGAGTCTGGTCTGATAAAGGAGGTCATCTGAAGCTTTCAAATCATGTGAATTGTTGAAATGAAGAAAGGCATGTCATTGGTGAAAATTCCAATCATAAGTACCCTGCTTATCCAGGATCAAATGGAATAGATGCTGTTAACCAATGCCATTACACAGGCAGAAGGAAGATTCTTGTTTTCTCAAAAGACACTGACCTCCATAATTACAGAGACTATCCTTCAAATGGTGTGTCATGAGATGACCAAAACACATGATGATATTTTAGTCACCCTTAAGCAGTGCAGAGAAACAGTGTCACTTTGGCTAGGGTTTCTGCTGAAATACAGTGATGCTTGCAAGTAAAGATACTAAGATTGATGTTTTTCAAGTGGTTTACTTACCATCACATCCTGAGAAAAGCTGTGTCAAACAGAGTTGTCAAAACACCTTTAGATACCTTACCTGATGAAGAGCCTCCTCCATGTATGAGCAGCTGGCCAGAGCCTTGGATATTGTTGAAGACTGAATTAGTCAGAAAGGTGCGGTAGAGAGGTACAAAGAAGGAAAGTGGAAGTCATTACACAGGTTAAAGATAATGCTTCTAATTCAAAAGTATTACTCTTCCTATTCATATGAAGAAAATATCTTTCAAAATATACTTTTGAAGGGGCGGGAAATGTTATGAATAAGGTATGCTATTGATACTAAAAAGGGGGCAGTTTCCTTGAGGGAAAGGATCAAAACAACAAAACAATATCACATGCCAAAGGTCCAAAGGAGCGCTTTTCAAGAAATGGTGTTCAAAGTTTTCAAATGTTGCTGGCGCATTATGAATTGTCTTTCCTTGATAAAAATTGCCAAGAGGGGAAAACAGTGAACATAGTCTAAGTTATGAAATGGTTCTATTGACAAAAAGGGGGTCAACACACTGGTCAAAGCAAAATAATGACTGTGTATCAAAAGCCATGTTTTCCTGTTTTACAAGCTTATCTGTTCAGATGAACAAGGCAAATGGGTATACAATCTTATGAATAGGCAGAAGAAGTTTGTTTTGATAAACTGTCACTGTTTATATGTCTTAAAACAAACACAGTTGTCATCATTCCAAAGGGCAGATGTAGCACAAAACTACATGGAAAAAGAACCTGCAGACAAGGCTTTTAAAATTCTGTCACCAAGAAGATATCCCCTTTTAAGTTATTGTTCACTATGTTCCAAAGGTCATTCAGCATGTGATCATTGTTGGATAGTTTAAAAAGAAGAAGCACAACCTTTATTATTTAAAGGAACAGGGGTATTGTATACTACACCTACAGGCAGGGATTTGAACACCTACTGTAGGTAAAAGATGAAGAATCTGCCGAAGACCAAGAGCTGTTAGAGCAAATTGACAAACTACCTGTATTATTAAAACACAGTAGCAGAAGTGGCGTGGAGTTTGTTGAGTTTTTAAGCTCGGGGTCAGAGTCAATGTTCGGGTTCACATATTTAAAATGACAAGCCCAAACTTTAAACACAAAACAAAGTTAAAAAATCAATGTTACTTTCAAAGTTTAAACGACCGTTGGAGTTTTGTTGTGACATGACATCAAAGAGTGAGTGTGAGAGTAAAGATTTCATTTTCAAAAAACTGAAGACGAATCCGGTCTCCCTAGCACCAAAGCAAGAAAATCTGGTCGAAAGTTCAGAAGTTTGCACTGAGAAAATCCGAGCGACGCGCCTGTGTTAGCGTGCGACGCGCCTGGCGTGAGTTTTACACGGGCCACCTTCGTCGGCGCGACGCGCCTGTACAGGCCGCCCGACCACCCGACAGGCCGACCCGACAAGTGCTTTCTGCGCGACGTGTTTTCTTCAAAGGGTGCCGCGCAAGTGTCAAAAGTTTCCAGCGTTTCTGCAGCCTTTCAAAACAGGTGTTCGTCAAAATTCAAGGTATTTTTATATATTCCCCGTTGATTTCAAGGTTTTGATAAATGACAAGAAGTTTTAAAACCCCGGACCTTGTCATTACAGTTAAAAGAAAAAACAGTCTTTTCTACACAGTGAGCTGAGTATTGCAATATGATAAAAGGCTGAATTTGTCATTCAAAGAGCACATATAGAGATACTGGGTTTTGAGGTTAAGAGCCGGTTGTTTCATCTTCAAGCCAATCGAAATGAAGTAGTCTGTAAGAAGGCATGTTTTCATTAAAAGAGAGATTTTCTCCTCGAAAGACGAAGGGCTAATTAGTTAGCAGAGCCTTCACCCACTTTGTCATCCAAACATTTCCACACTATTAAAACAGTGAAGTGCACTCAGTAAGAGGGGTTTGACATTCTTGTTGTTTGAAAGAGAAAACTCATATAACCTCTGTCCAAAAGCTTGATAGTCTTCTAAAGCTCTGTCATTTTACTCCAGTCCTGTGTTTTTACTGTCTAGACATAGGTATAATGGTTTGCTAGAGATGCAAATTGTTGAAAGGTGGCACACCTATACAGGGCAGAATTGTTAAAAGATTGAAAGCCTCCTTGAGCAAGGATTTTGGTATATTAGTTGACATCTTAGACTTTAAGAACAGAGTGATTATTGGCATTTTCTCACAGCACACTCTTTTAGCAGACTGCCCCTTTTTCACTATATTTTGTCACTACTGTGAAGAGTTGTTGACAGAGATTGTCAAAGGTGAACAGAACACTGAGGGGCAGAGGTTGTTGATGGTTGAACTCTAACATTGGAGACAGAGGTATAGATGTATTGGTAGATCTCTTAAACTCACAAGCAAAGGGTGTGTTTCCTAAAAAGCATTGTGCACTGATATGTCACCTAACCTAGTTCTGCCTTTCTTTTCACTATATGGTGTCATTTTGAAGAATTGTTGACAGAGATATTCTGAAGGTGAATAGGGCCACTTCTAAAAGACAGGTGGTTGATGATTGCAGTTTTACATTGAAGACAGAGATGTAGCTATGATTGCTTAACACTATATACAGGAAATTGACACAGGAGTTTGTCTCATCTTTACACATGGTACCATATTAAAAAGTTTGCCTGGCTGAAGTGCATCCAGAGTTGAAGGGTTGTTTTTAAGGAGTGCAGAGGTGGTTTATTCAAAGAAACATTGTTGCAATCTATCCTAACCACATTGTCTAATCTGTCCAAACAGTCTAGTGACTAGTTTCAATCCAGCAGAACATTTTTCATACAGTGAAGGCAGTTTGCCTCTTTCAAAGCTTGTTCAAGTCAGAATGCCTCCGAAGCAAGATCACAGGAGCGGTCCACATAAGAGATATGAGCCTATCTCCATAGAAGAAATCAATGCTCACCCATCTGTGCTTTTTAATTTCCATGAAGTAGGCTGTCTTGATTTCTGCCAGAGGATAGAAGAAGTCAAGAGTTTTTCGCCACTTACACATTTGTGTGCTTTGAGATTCAAGGACAAACACTTCCAATTGGCGGGTCTTGATTTCAAAATCTCCCCAAGGTATGTATCCAAGGCTACCAAGATCCCGTATCATGGTGAAAAGTGGTTTAAACAAGCTCATCTTGATCTAGAGGATTATAAACCTTTCATCAAACCCGAACATAGGGAAACTATCACTGCTATTTTCCCTGTTTCCTATCTTCTTGACAGTTATGCTCCACTAATGAAAGCCATAATGAGATATTTCACTTGTGAAGGGAGGTTTAATCAAATTTATGCCTACCATGTCCGCTTGTTGATGCATTTTACCAGAAGTAGGCAACTAAACCTTCCGTACTTTTTGTCCAAAAGCATAGAGAAAATGGCAGCTATTGTCCAAAAGAAGGCTCCACCTCAGCAAATCCCTTCTCTTTTTCATCATTCCTTGATCAAGATTATCTTCTTACACCAGCTGGAGAAGAAAGGGGTTTCATGGGATTCATTCATCAGCCATTCAGATTTTGCCACTGTCCCTCCTGTTCATGTGTCACCTACTCAGCCTGTCCATCGCCCAGTGCCTTTGTCTAGTAGGCCTACACCTAGAAAACTCAAAAAGACTACTGGGCAGCCAAGTCAACAGGGAGAAGGAGAGGGCAGTGAACCACAGGGAGAAGGAGAAGGCAGTGAACAGCAGCAGCTAGAGGTTGATGAACAGCAGCTGTTGGATGTTGAGGGACAGC
This sequence comes from Pinus albicaulis, assembly GCA_034641835.2. Classification (NCBI taxonomy): domain Eukaryota; kingdom Viridiplantae; phylum Streptophyta; class Pinopsida; order Pinales; family Pinaceae; genus Pinus; species Pinus albicaulis. Next base: position 20,688 of record JAXQQM020062486.1, read on the forward strand.
CAAGTCAACAGGAAGAGATAGAGGGCAGTGAACACCAGCAGCAGATAGGTGATGAAGGGCAGCAGGCAGATATTGAAGGACAGCAGCAGGCAGATATTGAAGGACAGCAGCAGTTAGAGATTGAGGGACAGCAGCATATAGAAAGTGAAGGACAGCAGGTCCAAGATGAACAGCAGCAAGTGCAAGATAAAGAACAGCAAGCTGAAGCTGCCACCTTAACAGTGACCAAGACTGTTCCTAGCAAGAGGAAATTGCCCAAAAAGACACCTTCTAGCTTGCCAAGGAGGAAAAGCGCCAGATTGGCTTTCAAAGGCAAAAGTCAAATTGGAGAAAGTACAAAGCATGGAGGTGAATTAGCTATTATCCCTATCCAAAGCGATGATAGTGACAATGAGGCCCGCCTCCTTGAAAATCTCCTCATTCACAAGGAAGGGCAAATTGAGGTGTTACAAGAAGACCTTCAAAGGGCGAGGAATTTCAACCACTTCTTGGAGGTTGAAAACAAACAAATGAAGTTTCATGCAGCTATTCATGAGGCAAGGGAAATCAAGTATAAGAAAGAGGCAGAAAAGGCGCAAGCAAGAATTGAAGAGCTCATTGGTGAGTTTGATGATGAAGAGGAGGAAGACCAGCCTAGGCGGAAGAGGCCTAGGACCATCGGGCTTAGAAGAGCCTTGGAGAAGCAGAGAGCAGAAGAACAAGCTCATTTCGAAGCCTTTCCTCTCACTGCCCTCCTTGAGCAGGAAATTGAGGAAAACAAAGAAGCATGGCTTGAGAGAGCTAACCAGCATTTGGAAACAAAGCTTGAGAGGGCGAACAGGGATCTTGAGCTACAAAGAAACATGACTCTTCACTTTCAGAAGCTAAATCAGTTTGCCAGGCGAAAATTAAAGGTAGCACAAGAGAAATTGAAGAAGTTGAAGGAGAAGCGCCTAGCACGGAAGGAAGGGAAAAGCATATCAGCCCTTGATATTTTGGCCTCAGCTTCGGAGCATGTTGCTATGGACCGTTGAGGGTCATGAATTCCAATTTTGGGCCTTGTTTGACAAATTTTTGTTTTTTGGCATTTTTTGGGTTTTTGGTCGAAAACTCATAAATTCGCCATTTCAGTTTGGTGAGTTTTCAAGAGAGGAGAATGATACCAATGGATGCCATAATTCCATGAGCAGGTCTCTAGCGATTTTCAGGGCATTTGAAGATCATTCGCCCCCTCAAATTGGCGAAAAACACCCTCTTTTTGCACATTCTGCCCGCCATATCAGCAGCCTGCTATTTTCTGGGTTTTTGCACACAAGTACAGTTTTGAGGTACTTCCCAAGATCAGATTGAGGTAATTTCACTTGCGCCGGAAAGCAGACACAGAGAGCTTTCCAACGAGCCATCATGAGCCTCATTTTGACACCAGGAAGGCTGCCATTTGCCTTCAGCAAGTCAGGGGACCTTTTTCAGGCATAAATATGAAGTATTTTTGTAATTTTTGAACTCCAAAAATCTGCTTTTCCCAAATGTGCGTTAAGCTATTTTTATCATTGGGAAATCATGTAAAGTCAATATAATTTCAGTTTTTAGCAGTTTTTTAGATATTTTATGGGATATTTTGTGCCTTGGGCTTTGCAAAGCCTCAAGGACAAGTTTAGATATTTTGACTTGGCCAATGGGATAGCTAGTTGCTCCATGAGGTTTTCCTCCCTCAAGCCTATTTATTCCATGGGTTTCATTGTAAATCGGAGGCTGAACTTGAGAGAAGAATTAATACATTGGTCATATGAGCTTTGAAGAATACACTTGAGTTATGATTTTTGGACTGCCTCTTGGATGCTTTTGAGGAATGATGAAGTATTGTTGATGGATTCCTTGACATGGTAGAATGGTATAGTGTTTCTTGATATGTTTTTGTCTTCTAGTTTTCACTCATAATACATATTTCTTGCTGCTATAGATCAGTAAAGATTGATTTTGAGATATGCCCATGGAGGCACCTCAAAATCCCTGAATCTTCATAGCTTGATGTTTTCTTCTTCCTTAGTTATGCTAAAGAATTCTTAGTTGCTCTTTAGTAACTTAAGGTATTGTTGCTAAGTTTTATTCATAAGTTCTATGTATGTTGAGTAGGATGTATGGTTTTCCTTACCTACCTACAAGCTGCCCATATTTCTGTCCATAAAACTTTCTCTTTGACTGATTTGTTGATCATCTTGTTGAACCAAGGAGGCCTAGTCCCGATCTAGCCCTTTGCCTAAAACTATGAAAGCTTGTTTGTCAAAGTGCCCAATGACTTAGAGACTGTGTTTAGGCGTTCCGGCGTAGTTTATGAGTTGTTAGTTTGTCTTATGTGTTTTCCCCAAAGTCTGATAGCCATTTCCCGAAGTTAGAGGGTCTTATACCTCTATGTATGGCTGGAATGTTTTGATTTCTATGTATTAATTAGCTTATAGTTACACTTAGCATGATTAATGGCTTGCTATAACATGTTTATGTCTGCTATAAACTAGTTACACTTGAAATCCCTTATCTTTCACCAACTTGTTGTCCATTTAAGCCATTTTGCCCAGAGATCCCTTCTACCGTGAATCAAATCGGCCCTACAGCAGCTTTACATCATCACTTCATAGCTTCCTTGACCTGTTTGACCCCATAGCCCAATTTATCTGCATCTTGTTATCCAGTTTATGTATTTGATCAGTTTCATCCCTCACAAACTTAAAAAACCAAAAAACTAAAAACATACTTCATAACTAGCCTAATATCATAACACCGCAAGTAAAACACACCGACATCTTTTACATATATAGAGAGAGCCCTCTCTGAGTCCAGGAAGGCTAGGTCCTTGGGCTCCAAAGCTTGGTTTGATGTTACATCGTCATTTGGCTAGCCAATCGGCCAAATCACGGGACCCTAACACAAGGTGTTGGGAGGTATCATGTGGAATGTGCCACCTCCTCATAATGTTTGGTTCTCCCATACACTTGGATTCTTGTGGATCCAATGGATTGACTGGTGAGAGGTCTTCCCAAAAATATCTCCAAAGGTTTACATCTCAACTCCCCATGAGGTGTAAATGGGAAAGCTTGTTTGAGGAATTTGGTAGTCCTCATTGGGAAGATACCAATGGAAATAATGGTTGGGGGCAGCCCTACTTGGATGAAGAAGGATGGGTAGAAAGCAAGAGGCTTGTGAGCCACTTGCAAATCTATGATACAGGCCAGCAAGAAGCATGGATGTGCTGGTTGCTTTTGGGTGAGTATGGTCACTACCCAAAAAGTTCTACTTCCTTATCTCATGCCTTAAGCTTCAATGATGGGATGCATAAGAAGAAGGCATGGGTGTTGTGGCCATTAAGAAGAGAGGTTGGACATTACATGATGGATCCTATGTCCATATATTTTCTTTTGTTTGAGGTATGTCTCATGTGCTCACATGTATTTATGTTTGAGATATATTTCATGAATGAACATTGTCTTGGGAGGAAGGATGACTTCCCCATGGTATATGAGGGAGCTGATTTGCACTATGTTGATGAGGCATCTCACATGTCTATCGTTATTTTATTGCTCCATGATCTACATTTTGATAATGCAAGGATGCAGCAAGGGTCCTTGTTGCTATGGCTATTGTTGAGAGAGCATGGGCTGAAATTTCTCCATACTCATCATGATGTTTTAGAATGAAATTATGGCACCATGTCTACTTATTTTGATCATGTACAGCTGATATATATTTCTATTTACTACCATATAGTAAAAGGGCACTTATGCCCAGCTAGCACATTGCTGAAGGGCAACTTTCCACATGACCTCGGTAGTGTCAGTCTTTGCAGCCTTTCTCCGGTGATCAAACATGCTCTTACAAAGTGATTTTAAGGTGTCAAGGTCAAATTTTGTCATTTCAGTGAGTCTTCAAGTAAAATTTGGTCACTAGGTATTAGGTCTAGGGTTTGTTTTCACTCCTTTCAAAGTTGTCCAAATGTTGGTCCATGTCACCATTCAGCTGAGTGTACCATCATTCAGAGGGTTTTCATCATCATGTCAAGTTCCATTGGGTCATTTTACAGCTTGTTCATGCTTCAGTTGTGCCTAGGTAAGGTCCATTTCCCTCTCCTAGGGTTTTGGAGGTAATTTCTCTTGGATGGTCAAATAATTAGAAAAAATTGTATCCTGATGTTCATACACCTTCCCCTATCATTAATGTACCTTATTAAACACTTCCCATCACTAAGATCCCCCAAATTCCTTATTTTTCCACAAACCCTAGTTTCTTGCCACAACTTGGCAATTTTCTAGGCTAGGCCTGTGTTTTGCCCTTTTGGACCCCTTCCCCTCACTCAATCTCTGATATTCCACTTTCCCCTACTTCCTAACATCCCTCCCTACTTCCCAAAATTTCCCCAAGAATTTAGAATCCCCTTATCCCCTTCATTTCGCTTCATTTCGACAAATCCCTTGTTTCACACATCGGGATAGGTTTCACTCAAATGATGTTTCAGAGCAATAAAAGATGAATTTTGGAAAACTGAGAGATTTGTTTGTCCAAAACATGCCAAAGAAGAAAAAAATCCTTCACTTTTTACACAGGTATCATGGTTTTAGAGAAATGCCAAAAATACCGTTGCCTCAGAAGAATTGAATGCACCTCTGAAGTGACCTTGGGAAAATCAAGATTTCTCCTAGATTGGTTGGCAAAATGACTTTCTTGATGCGTCAAATGATAACTAGACACAAAGATATTTCCAATGAGCTATCATGAGCTCAATTTGGAGTTGAGGAATACCTTCAAAAGTTGACTGCAACAGCACTCTGCCTTGAGACAGCCTCATCTTGCACATTTTGACTAGTCTTGGGAGATTTGATTTTTGACAAGGTAAATGAAATCCAAATTGAAAAAATCCACTTGGGTTGGAAAGTAGACTCCAAGATATTTCCAAAGAGCTATCATGTGCCTAATTGGGACACCATGAAGGCCTTCAAAAGCCTCCTAAAAGATGCGCTATTTATGGCGCGACGTATTGGGTTGGAGCGCAGCGCATTGGGCTGATACTCCAGTTTTCTCATTGCCTTCAACGAAATCCCAAATTTCTTGGCTCCTCTGCTCCAAGTAAGTCAAATTTTCTTGTAATTTTCCATTGATCAGTTTTGGGTGTGGTTTCAAAGATTGGTTTGAAGAATTTGAATGCCAAAAGCTTAAACCCTATCCTTTTGTAAAGAAATGCCTCTTTAGGGTTTGAATTTGAAGTTTTAGAATATGAATTTGGTGCCAAAAAACTCCATTTCTCACTTGTATTTTCCTTTCCCATCATCATCATATCATCATACAGTTCCTCCCTTATTCCCTAAACATCCCAAATCACTTATTCCCAAGACCTATTTTCCCTATCCCTAAAACCTACCATTCCTTATCACTCTCCTTCTCTCATTTCACTTATAAGATCCTCAAGTCCCCAAGAAATCAAGTGATTGTCCTAGCATTTTAAATCTCACTTGATTGAATCACATTTTTACCACTATACTATTTCCCACAGTTCACTTTTCCCATTGTCCTATATTCCTCACAATTCCTCAAAGTCCTTTGGAACACATTTGGCATTGAAACAAAGGCACCAATTTCTCATTTTCAACAAACCAAATATCCACTTGACATACACATTGCAACACCATGACGAACACCGACACATCCAATGAACGAGACAGTGATTCCGCCACCGAACTGGATGCACCAGGAGGGCACTGAAACGCCGAAAAAGGCCTGATCCACTTCAAATCTTGGCCGAAGCTTCTTTGGCTGAGCATGGTACTTGATTATGGACCTCAAGCCCAAATTTTAAGGAATTTGGAGAAAATTTTGTCATTTTTGAAAATTTTAGTTGCAAAACAGGTTTTTCCGCCCGACGCGCGCTTATGATTGGGACACCTTCTAGAGGAAAACTTGATATTTTTGGATTTCTCATGGTAATTTATGCATCCTCAGGAATGGCTGAAGCATTTCATCAAATTTTGGGTGGTCTTAAGGGCCAAAAACACCATGAAAATCACCTTTCTGCCACCTTTTGCACCAGCAGGAAGTACTTTTGGGAGATTGAAGTTTTGGAGGGGAAAACGACCTCCAAATTGAAAAATTCCACTTGGGTTGGATAGCAGACATCCAGGGCTTTCCAATGAGCTATCATGAGCTCAATTTGGATTTCGGGAAGTGCTCCAAAAATAGGTCCAAAGTAGCGCGGCGCATAGAGCTTTGGAGCGCGGCGCATAGAGGAATTCAGCCTATTTTCACCTTCCAGCTCAGAAATTCGGCCAGTATTGACTAGTTTCACCTCTTGATGTAATTTTTGATCTAGCTTGATGTAATTGGGTAACCATGATGTAATTTTGGCATGTATTTACTTGTTCTAGATGATTCATTCACAAAAAAGTGAAAATCAAGTGAATGGATCAGTTTCCTAGCTTATAGAGGCAAGTTGTTTGGCTGCCTAGATTTTAGCTCTTTGTTTAGAATTGGTTCAAACTGCTCCTAGAAGCATGAGCTAGACCCCTAGAGGCATGGGAAGGGGTTATAATTGTCTATTTATAGTATTTTCTGAGACATTTTCAGGGTTGGACTCTTGGGAAAAGTTTGGCACTCCATTGTACATCCATATTTCAGTTTTTGGCAAAGGAAAGACCAGAGTTTTGCAGCACTTGTTGGGATCCTTGTGGCTTCTGAGTTTTGATGATGTTTCTTCTCATGTTATTGTAAGTTAAATTAATTTTATATGTATGCCATCCTTCTCTATGCTTCTGAATTAAACAAATGAGTATTTCGAGGTAGAATTCATTGAATTGTTGGTGCTCTGCCTTAGACTTTTGTTTAATTTTATATGTTTTCGTCAGTTTGAAGAGGATCCTTGTACTCTCTTGCCCTCTTCAGCTCCTCAGCAGTATTTTCTATCCATTCATTCGATCTTATACATCAAAGCCATTGCCTACCCTGCCCCAACTTGAATTCTGCAAGATCTGGCCTCATCCCCAAGCCCAAAATTGTTTTTCCCTTTTTTCAACAAAAACCCCTAAAAATCAAAATCAAACCTTCCTATTTGTTTATCTAGCCTAAGATCAGTTGTTGTTATTGTCATCTCAAGCCCCTTTGAATATTTTCATTGAGATTGACCCGGAGAGAGCCCTCTCCTGTCCTCGTAGGGCTAGCTACGAGGCTGAGCGTGGTTTGGTGTTGTCCTTCTTCTGCCTTATTTCAGCCTAAGGTGGATTTGGGAACTAACATAGTGGCGACCATACTGGGGAAGAAAATGGTCTAGCTTGTGAACGTGACACTTAACTTGTAGACTGTCTTGCCCCAGTACATGTATCAAGTTCAGATCTGATTGTCGATGGTGGACAGCGATCAGACATAAGAAGGCTGAAATCATTCACCTGGCGACTTCATTCACTGAAAAATCTAGAGATCAATGCTTCATGGTGACTTCACTGCAGGGAGATCAATAGCTTTAAGACTTTCAAGATGGATCGAGTTGCAAGAAGATACGCTCCCATGAGCCGAGATCACATCCCAGGTTTTCCAAATAAGATGCCCAAGGTAGATTGGCTTCAGAATTTGCCTATGTTCAGAAATGTGGAAGGTAATGACGCTGCTCTTCATCTGGTGAAATTTCACATTCATGTGCATAAATTAAAGATCGATTTTCCTGAAGACTGTTTGATGAAAATTTTTATGGCTACTCTGGAAGATGAAGCCCGATCTTGGTATGAAAGTTTGCCACCTGCTTCTATTTATTGTCTAAAGGATTTTCATTCAATATTATTTGAAAGGTATAGAGAATCTTGTCCGTCTTTAATGTTAGTGCAGAATTGTTGTGAACACATTAGTAATTTCATTGAAGATCTTGAGAATTGTTATGGGGATAATGAATTGATGGATGAATAAATCATGGAAGCATTGTATGAAAACCCATTTCAACAGCACACAGAAAACTTAGAGGATACTTATGAAGATCAACAGGTTGAAGATTGCCATATGGCTGAAAATGATGAAAGAGAATGTTTTGTTTTAGATCTGTCCATCGAAGAAGACAGCATGCAGGGAAGTCATGTTTCAATTGCAGATTGTGATAATGTCCAGTCAGTTATTTCAGATCTACATTCAGATTGTGATGACCAAGAATACCTTAATCCCATGAAGGAGAACTCTGATGTTGAAATCATCTGGAATGCAGAAGACAAAGTTGTGAATCCAAATGTTTTTATGTCATCAGAACAAAGCCTTCATAAAGAGGTAATCCTAGCAGTTCATGAACAACAAAATGAGATCTTTGTTCGGGTAAGTGAAAAAGTTTCCTTGGATGAATCATTGGTAGATGATAGAAATGTCATGTTTGAGCATCAAGAATCAACTGAAGTTTCTTTTCTTATGATTGATGAATGTAATGAGAATCTGGCTGTCATATCATATGAAGATGACCTACAATATATTCAGACTATAGAAAATCAGATCATTCAGGATTCCCTTTCAGATTCTTCTTCATATGTCTCATGTTTTGAAATGTTTTCTCAAGAGGAGATCTAATCATCTATTTGTTCAGAATTTTTTGAGGACCAGGAACAGACTTTTACTGTAGTACATTATAAAGTAAGATCAGAATCAAAAGAAAAGGATATCTTGTTTCTTCAGCAGGAGGTAAATCTTCATGTTTTTCAGGATCCAATGGAAAATTTGTTGCAGTCAGCAGTGAAGGTGATTATTGCAGTATTCAGTGATGAAGGAGATCATGGTCAATTGTGTTTTTTAATGCCCAGTTATCAGTATCTATTGTTGACCAGGAGATCTGATCAGGAGAATCAGTCAGGAAAGCATCTGCTTGATTGGTTACATTGGAAAGCTCATTACACATGATTGTACATATTTCATCAATATGCAGGTGGTTGTCATCATGATTTCAAATCTTGGTGGACTACTGCCTTTTTTCAAAAAAGCTTTGTAAATTCTTGTCTTAAGTCAGTCATGAGTCATTTGTGTTTGGTCTGTTGAGTCAAGTCTTTCAGTGATTTCAGTTTCGAAATTCAGTCATCAGTCTTTTGTCAAAATAATGGACTCCATAGCCCAATGGATAAGGCACTGGTCTGCTCTCCCAAAGATCTGCCGTTCTTGGCACCTCCAAGGAGCTACCATCCCCATTGGAGCCAATGTTAGTGTCAGTCTTTGCAACCTTCCTCCAGTGATCAAACATGCTCTTACAAAGTGATTTTAAGGTGTCAAGGTCAAATTTTGTCATTTCAGTGAGCCTTCAAGCAAAATTTGCTCACTAAGTACTAGGTCTAGGGTTTGCTTTCACTCCTTCCAGAGTTGTCCAAATGTCGGTCCATGTCACCATTCAGCTGAGTGTACCATCATTCAAAGGGTTTTCATCATCATGCCAGATTCCAAAGGGTCATTTTACACCTTGTTCATGCTTCAGTTGTGCCTAGGTAAGGTTCATTTCCCTCTCCTAGGGTTTTGGAGGTAATTGCTCTTGGATGGTCAAATCATCATCAAAACTTGTATCCTGATGTTCATACACCTTCCGCTATCCTTAATGTACCTGATTAAACACTTCCCATCACTGAGACCCCCCAAATTCCTCATTTTTGCACAAACCCTATTTTCTTGCTACAACTTGGCAATTTTCTAGGCTAGGCCTATGTTTTTCCCTTTTGGACCCCTTCCCCTCACTCAATTTCTAAGATTCCACTTTCCCCTGCTTCCTAACATCCCTCCCTACTTCTAAAAATTTCCCCAAGAATTTAGAAGCCCCTTATCCCCTTCATTTCGATTCATTTCAACAAATCCCTTGTTCCACCCATCGGGATAGGTTTTACTCCAATGATGTTTCTGAGCAATAAAAGATGAATTTGGGAAAACGGAGAGGGGTTTTTGTCCAAAATAGGCCAAGGAATAGAAAACTCCTTCACTTTTTACACAGGTGTCATGGTGTTATAGAAATGTCAAAAATACAATCGCCTCGGGATAATTGATGCACCTCTGAAGTGACCTTGGGAAAATCAATATTTCTCCTAGCTTGGTTGGCCAAATGAATTTCTTGATGAGTCAAATGATAACTAGAGACAAATATATTTCCAATGAGCTATCATGAGCTCAATTTGGAGTTAAGGAAGACCTTCAAAAGTTGACTGCAACAGCACTCTGCCTTGAGGCAGCCTCATCTTGCACATTTTGACCAATCTTGGGAGATTTGATTTTTGACAGGATAAATCAACTCGAAATTGAAACATTCCAGTTGGGATGGAAATTAGACTCAATAATCTTTCCAACACGCTATCATGCGTCCAATTTGGACACCATGAAGGCCTCCAAAAGCCTCCTATAAAATGCGTTATTTATGGCGTGGCGCATTGGGTTGGAGCGCGGTGCATTGGGCTGATACTCCAGTTTTCTCATTGCCTTCAACGAAATCCCAAATTTCTTGGCTCCTCTACTACAAGTAAGTTAAATTGTCTTGTAATTTTCCATTGATCAGTTTTGTGTGTGGTTTCAAAGATTGGTTGAAGAGTTTGAATGCCAAACATAAACCCTATCCTCTTATCAAAAATTGCTCTCTTAGGGTTTGGGTTTGATTGTTAAAGTTTGATTTTTGTGCCGAGTATTTCAAATCCCATTCCTCACCTATGGTTCCTTTCTCCTTCATTTTCATATTATCGTTGTCAATCCCTTATTCCCTAAACATCCCAAATCACTTATTCCCAAGACCTATTTTCCATATCCCTAAAACCTACCATTCCTTATCACTCTCCTTCTCTCATTTCACTTATAAGATCCTCAAGTCCCCAAGCAATCAAGTGACTGTCTTGGAATTTTAAATCTCACTTGATTGAATCACTTTTTTACCACTATACTATTTCCCACAGTTCACTTTTCCCATTGTCCTATATTCCTCATAATTCCTCAAATTCCTTTGGCACACATTTGGCATTGAAACAAAGGCACCAATTTCTCATTTTCAACAAACCAAATATCCACTTGACATACACATTGCAACACCATGACGGACACCGACACATCCAATGAACGAGACAGTGATTCTGCCACCAAATTGCATGCACCAGGAGGGCACTGAAACGCCAAAAAAGGCCCGATCCACTTCAAATCTTGGCCGAAGCTTCTTTGGCTGAGCATGGTACTTGATTATGGACCTCCAGCCCAAATTTCAAGGAATTTGGAGAAAATTTTGTCATTTTTGAATTTTTGGTCACAAAACAGGTTTTTCCGCCCGATGCGTCGCGCCACCCGACGCGCGCTTATGATTGGGACACCTTCTGGAGGAAAAATTGATATTTTTGGATTTTTCATGGTAATTTATGCATGCTCAGAAATGGCCGAAGCATTTCATCAAGTTCTGGATGATCAAAAGGGCCAAAAGCACCATGAAAATCACCTTTCTGCCACCTTTTGCACCAGCAGGAAGTACTTTTGGGAGATTGAAGTTTTTGAGGGGTAAATGAGCTCCAAATTGAGAAATTCCACTTGGGTTGGATAGTAGACATCCAGGGTTTTCCAACGAGCTATCATGAGCTCAATTTGGACTTCACGAAGTGCTCCAAAAGCAGGTCCAAAGTAGCACGGTGCATAGAGCTTTGGAGCGTGGCGCATAGAGGAATTCAGCCTATTTTTCACCTTCCAGCTCAGGAATTCGGCCAGTTTTGACTAGTTTCACCTCTTGATGTAATTTTTGATCTAGCTTGATGTAAATTGGTAACCATGATGTAATTTTGGCATGTATTTACTTGTTCTAGATGATTCATTCACAAAAAAGTGAAAATCAAGTGAATGGATCAGTTTCCTAGCTTATAGAGGCAAGTTGTTTGGCTACCTAGATTTTAGCTCCTTGTTTAGAATTGGTTCAAACTGCTCCTAGAAGCATGAGCTCGACCCCTAGAGGCATGGGAAGGGGTTAGACTTATATATTTATTGTATTTTCTGAAACATTTTCAGGGTTGGACTCTTGGGAAAAGTTTGGCACTCCATTGTACATCCATATTTCAGTTTTGGCAAAGGAAAGACCAGAGTTTTGCAGCACTTGTTGGGATCTTTGTGGCTTCTGAGTTTTGATGATGTTTTTTCTCATGTTATTGTAAGTTTCATTAATGTTATATGTATTCCATCCTTATTTATTCTTCTGAATTAAACAAATGAGTATTCGAGGTAGAATTCATTGATTTGCTGGTGCTCTGCCTTAGACTTTTGTTTAATTTTATATGTTTTCGTCACTTTGAAGAGGATCCTTGCACTCTCTTGCCCTCTTCATCTACTCAGCAGTCTTTTCTATCCATTCATTCGATCTTAGACATCAAATCCATTGCCTACCCTACCCCAACTTGAACTCTGCAAGATCTGGCCTCATCCCCAAGCCCAAAATTGTTTTTCCCTTTTTTTCAACAAAACCCCTAAAAATCAAAATCAAACCCTCCTATTTGTTTATCTAGCCAAAGATCAATTGTTTTTTTAGTCATCTCAACCCCCTTTGAATATTTTCATTGAGATTGACCCGGAGAGAGCCCTCTTCTGTCCTCGTAGGGCTAGCTACGAGGCTGAGCGTGGTTTGGTGTTGTCCTTCTTCTGCCTTATTTCAGCCTAAGGTGGATTTGGGAACTAACAAACACCTTTGGCATAAAGGAGGTCAAAAAGAAGGAGTTCTATTTCAGCCAACCCTTTCCTATGAGGCTCAACAATATCAACTTGAGGAGCTATTGTTGTGGGGGTTTGAAGAAGATATACATCATCATTGCAAAAGATGCATGAAACATGAAAAAATGAAGCAGCCACATGACTCTTTGAGATATTTGAATCAGTTCACTCTTTCCTCTTTGGAAGGAAAAAGTAGATCCATGCACCACTCCTTTGATTGGGGGAAGCTACATCAGCACTTGCAAGAGTGCATCGGTTATGAGGAGTTGGATTAGCCAAGGGACTCTATGAAAGAGTCATTCCAGCCACCTCTTCCTACTCTTGAAGGAGGAGAAATATCCATGCACAACCCCATGAGTATGAGAGTTTTGAATGGTAAGAAATCTGATCTTGTGGAGCAAGTTTATTTTTGTGATTTAGCACATTCTCTTACCATATGTATGCAGGCCATGGCTTCTACAAGGAGTTATATCACATGCATATCTCATTGCAAAGATGAGGCCAATAAAAATTCCAAAGCTGGCCACTCCCTTGAGGTGCAAAGGAAGATTATTTATCATGATGGGTGCTTCCCAAAGGCACCTAATGAGGGCTTCACTTTCAGCCATGTCAAAGTGACCCATGCAGAAAATATGTGGTGGGAGTACCACCTATCACACTCAGATCTACTCAAAACAAGGAGTGCACTGCGCTGGTACCTTATGTGGGATTGTGACCCACATCCTCAAGTGCAACTTTCATCTTGCCTATATGTGATTTTTCTTCCATACATAGGTGACATATTGGTATTGTTTATGGGTATGTGTGGGAAAAGAGTAAGTAGTGTATATGTGCCACATGGGATGGAACTTTATCCTATACTTCATGATACATCTTTCATATTTTACATTGCTTCACCCATGTTCATTTCTATTGGGTTTTACACTCCTGAAGGGGCAGGCTATGCACCTATAATGTTAGCATTGGAGGAGCAGTTTCTGATGTATTGGCTTGGTGAGCACTTAATCCATGATGAGAGCTTGATTCTTGATGGTGCCATCAATGGAGAAGGAGAATAACTACAGCTCTTACCCTGTCAAGTTGCTTGAGGACAAGCAACATTTTGGAGGGGAGGATTGTAATGTTCCTACTTAGCCTTGGCTAAGAGGAGACATTCAATTTTGATTTAATTTATGTTTTATGAATAAATGAATAAAGGAGGACATGTAAAAATCCTAATAAGTCTTAATAAATCAATGCCCATGTGAACAAAGACAAATCAGGGCTATGTAAATAAACACTTGCAGGTGTGAAAGAGGTTTGAGCCAAAGATTGGGTCCACCTTTACCAAGTCAACTGCGCTGTCTAGATTCATTGTATCTCCAAAAGGGACTGTGAAGTTATAGAAGGGAGCCTCTAATGTGAAGAGGTTTAACTCATCAAAGTGGTTTAGGGTTTTCAATAGATTTCTAATATTATAAAAGAAGGAGGAGAGAAACATGAAGAGGTTGTTGATGAATTATATTTCCGAAGTATTTGTCTGCTTAGACAAATACCATTCTCTGTTGTTTAGTGGAGGATTGTGATTGGAATTCCTGTTTATGGGTTTCATCTCTTCTCTTGAGGATCATTGGAGGAGTTCTTTGCTGAATTTGGCCACTATCTGGTTTGAGACCAAGCTCTATCTTTCATGAGCAGCGCTGGCCCATTGAGGGTTTTGCAGCTGCTATCTTTTGTAGCAAGTGGCATTTTAGATCTACTTAGATCTAGTTTTTTCTTAGAGGCTTTTTCTATTGGAGAGTGTTATTTAGCCTCCAAAGAGTTATTTGATCCATATTTTATATCATATCTATAATTTTAGTCCATGTACTCAGTCTCCTTCACCCTCTGCGCAGTTTCTGCTCCATACTGCGTTATTTTGTGAGAGGGCTTCTTGTTTCAATTTGCTATCAGTTGGGAGGAAGATCTCTTGGTGTTAGGCTTGCCTTCCCTTGGTGATACTTGGATTGGGTTTTTGATACATGTCTCTATAGATCTGATCTATTTCATTAATAGAAGTTAACTTCAGAAATTTCTGGGTTTTCTGCAGCACAATATATTGCAATTCAAATCTACAGCTTAATATGCAATATTTTGATGTAATTATAATTGGATCTTGTTCTGAAAGTCTTGTAGCTTCCAGATCTGTATTAGATCTGATTTTTCATCCATACATATTTCATATATCTAAAATTTAATGTAAAACAGTTGAACCATCTGAAAAATAACGCTGTCTATGTATTTTTGCAGTTTATTTCTAGTTGCAGCTCTAATTTCTGAAGGGATCTTGCCCTAGTTCTTTTTGTAACCAGTTGTAAAGGAAATAAGCTCATATGTAAATCTGATTTACTATCATATTACTGAATTATCATAACTTTGGCTGTCCTCCTCTGAGTTTCAATCAAATCTGCGCAATTCTAGTAGCTAGGGTTTTCATGTTGCAGCAGCTTCTCTCTTTGGCTGATTTCTAGCTAGTCTTGTTTCCGGGAGATCTGTTTAATGTGCTTAAACTTATTTTTTTCTTATGGAATTGCATATTTAAGTCAAATATAACATAAATGAGGGGATACCAGCCCTATTCTGTGCTATTTCCACACTGATCTGCTTATACAATGTTCTAATTAAGCCCCTTGTGGATTTTCCTGATCTGGGATTTCCATCACTCCTAACTTATTTGATTTTTTCTCCTCTTCTGGGTCATAATATTAGATATTCTGATATACTGATCCAAATGGTATTAAAATCCAAGGGAGAGTGATAAATCCCTAATTGTTGTGTTTCATCATCTTTCTATAGACAGAGTCTGGAACGGGCCAGGAAGCCTCTAGTTTTCACCCTCTCTTTAGAGGTGATATAACCAGTAAATTCCCTACCATTCTATCTCTGGTTTAGAATTACTAGTGTGTCTCTATAATTTTGTGAATCCATAGAGGAATATCTTAATATATTCCCTACTGTGCCTATTTTTCCCCATTTGTAACATTACAATTTCCTATAGTCCAGAAATGGGTTTGAAATGAACAATTCAGACTCAGAGTATGAAGAGGACTATCTTACTGAGGAAAAATATTATGAAGAAGAAACTCCTAACATTGTTGATATAAAAATTGCTGATATAAATATGTTAACTAAAAAACACCCACAAAAAACAGAGCTGAGCACTAACTTAGAACAAGAATATTTTAAAGTGCTGCAGTCTAACACTGATAGCTTGGCTAAGGGACTGGTGCCTCTAGAATAATTGTTTGACTTTAATGATGTTGCCAAAAAGCCAAAAATGAAACCTACTAAAACTGAAATAGAAGAGTGCAATATAGGTAGTAAAGAAGAGCCCAAAATGATTAAATTATCCAAAACACTTCCAGCTCATATAAAATTGAAATATATTGAACTTTTTAGAGAATTTTATGATGTTTTTTCTTGGATTTATGTGGACATAAAATCATATGATACAGAGATGATTCAGCATAAGATACCCCTTAAAGAAAACCATTAACCTTTTAGACAAAAACTGCACAGAATAAACCCTGTGAAGTTACCTCTGGTTGAGAAAGAGATCAAAAAAAGTATGATGCTGGAATCATAGTCCCAGTGAGATACTCAGAGTGGGTATCCAATCTTGTATCTGTGAGGAAGAAAACGGGAGAGATAAGGATTTGTATAGACTTCAGAAACTTAAACAAAGCCTCTTTAAAGGACAACTACCCCTTGCCCGAAATGGATCATATCTTACTAAGGGTAGTGGATTCTAAGAGAATTTCCTTGCTAGATGGATTTTCAGGATACAACCAAGTGCTAGTACACCCTAATGATCAACTTAAAATAACTTTCACTACACCTTGGGGCACTTTCATGTATGTGAAAATGCCCTTTGGTTTAACGAATGCTGGTGTCACATTCCAAAGAGCCATGGATATTGCTTTCTCAGAAGAAATAGGCTTCTTCATTGTGATATATTTAGATGACATCACTGTCTATTCCAAAATAGATGAAGAACACCTTGCTGACTTAAGAAAAGTATTTGAGAAACATAGAAAGTATGGTCTATCCTTAAACCCCAAGAAAAATTTTGTTTGGCCTCCAAGAAGGAAAACTTCTAGGCCACATCATATCTGAAGAGGGAATAAAAATAGACCCAAAAAGGATTGAAGGAATATTTCAAATTAATCATCCTAGAAATATTAAAGAACTGCAATCTTTTATTGGAAAGATTAATTTCCTGAGAAGGTTCATACCAACCTTGCTAAACTCCTTAGAAACATAACAAACATGCTTAAAAGGGAAATATGAGTCAAATGGACCATCGAAGCAAAGCAATCCTTTGAACTGGTTAAACAAGCATTCACTCAAACACCAGTTCTCATTAACCCTGATTTTGATAAAGATTTCTTCACTTTCTCCTTTGCATCAAAACACACAGTTGCTGTTGTCCTACTTCAGAAAAAAATAAAAGGACAAGAAGAGATGCACCTCTAAAATACAACATAATGGAAAAGCAGGCTTTTTCCTTGGTAAAAGCACTGAAATATTTCAGAGTTTACATTTTACACTCCCACATCATTGCATTTGTTCCACACACAGTTGTCAAAGACATTTTAACACAAGATCCTGATGGAAAAAGAGAAAAGTGGATTGTTGTTATATTAGAATACGACTTGGAAATTAGACCCACTAAACTGATCAAAGGACAAGGACTTGCAAAACTTATGGCTGAATAAAATCTCAAAGCCTTGGATATGAATATGGTTGATGTTTTAGATGAAAAAGAATAATGCACAACCCCTCATGTTGAAGAATTATTACTGAATGCACTTTGGTATATTGATATTTTATATGTTCTTTTCTATCTTAATGTTCCTCCTGTTTTATCCAAGACAAAGGCAAGATTCTTGAAGTTAAAAGCTGTAAATTACTGCATTATAGATAAATGGTTATATTGGAAAAATGCTAGTGGTATATTGCTTAAATGTTTTCCTGAGACTGATGCAAAGAAGATCAAGCATGAGTTTCATGAAGGAGAATGTGGAGGCCACCTCTATTGGAAAACAAATGTCAACAAAATCCTTAGAGTTGGTTATTATTGGCCCACCCTCTTCCAAGACATCCATAAATTGGTGGTTGCTTGCCACAAGTGTTAAATATTTGAAGGCAAAAGAAAAATTTTACCCTTACCTCTACATCCTATCTCTGTTGAAGCTCCTTTTCAACAGTGGGGCCTAGACTTCATTGGGGAAATCCATCCTGCTTCATCTGCCCAACATAAGTGGATCCTAACATCAACTAATTACTTTACAAAATGGATAGAGGTCATCCCCTCTAGAATTGCCACTGATTTAGTCATCATTAAATTCCTTGAAAACCATATTTTGTCTAGATTTGGTTGTCCTAGAAAGATTATCACTCACAATGCTGCTGCCTTTGGATCCAAGAGGATGGTGGAATTTTTCCACAAATATCAGATCACATTGGGTCATTCCACAACTTATTACCCTCAAGGTAATGGGCTGGTAGAGTCCTCAAACAAAATTTTAGTGAACATCATCAAAAGGTTGCTGGAGGGAAATCAAAAGTCATGGCACATCAAGCTAGTACATGTATTATGGGCAGACAGGTTAGCATGCAAGAAATCATTTGGAATGTCTCTCTACCAACTAGTTTATGGAGCAGATGCAATTTTTCCAGCAAGCCTAGGAGTGCCAGTTATGAAGCTGATCTAGGAAGTACAGTCTGAAGAAAATGACATGATAAGAAGGATAAATCAGACTATAAAGTTGCAGCAAACAAGGGGGGAAGTCTACAATAGAACACAACAAGTGCAAGAAAACATCAAGAAGCTATTTGACAAAAGGACAAAAGCAAATGATTTCAACATTGGTGACAAAGTGCTCAAATGGGATTCAAGGAGAGAAGACAAGGGAAAGCATGGTAAGTTTGAAAATCTATGGAAAGGTCCCTACACTATCCATTCTTCCAGAGGCAATAATGTATTTTTCTTACAGGAAATGGATGGAACATAACTTCTTGGAGGTCCTGTCAATATCAGGATGCTCAAACATTATTTCCATTAAGATGCCCAAGTTTAGAGCTTTATCCATTGTATATAACATGGTTTAAAGAAAAGATCAGAAAATAAATAAATAAATAAATTTAAAAAAAAAACAACGAGGGCAGAAAAAGAAAAGGTACAGCCCCATACCAAAAAATGAGTAAGTTCTAAAAGTGTGCAAGTCCAAATGCCACTACTTGAAGAGAAGCCTTATTTAGTCATATAGCCTAATCATGACTGAATGAGTTTTAAATTTCTGCTGATAGGTTAGTAAATGAGGATTTTCCAAACTGTCTAAACTTGGCTTATCAGTAAGACTAGATTAGATAAGGAAAAGAAGTTGGTTCCAAAGCTCAAAATCTGAACCAAGATAGGAAGAGAGGGATTAAAAGAGTAAATTCCAAATTTTAGCCCTCAAATTTTTGTGTTAAACTGCTGCAAAATAAATTCTATATGCTGACTTGTAAAAAGTATCACTGCTCATAACAAATCAGACTGTCCAATCTTGATTTGGTTATGTTTTCAATTTTCGTTTTAGATTAGAGAATGAAAATCTGTCATACAACTTAATCTTGACAGATGGTTAGATTAGGTAGAAAAATAAAAGAGTTCATCAGCTCAATCTGAACCCTTGGTTGATATAAGTGTGGAATTTGTTAGTTTCCTATTTTTAAAAGAAAATAATGTCAAGGGTTGGCTAATTCAAATGCACCCAATGAAGAAAAAATTTTAGAACAAGTAAGATGGGTAGGTAGAAGTTGGGTTGGAATTAATCATGTTATGATTCAGATGCTGCAGATCACAATTCCAACGTAGTTAGTTATCAAGTTATAAAGGAGTTATATCGAAATTCAAATCAAGGCATTGGTCTACTTCTTCCAGAGATTTGATCTCTGAGGTCCTTGGCACCTCCTAAAGGAGCTGCCCTCCCCAATTGGAGCCACTGTTAGCCATCTATAATTTTTGTTGATACCAAAAGATGACTAAATGATGATTTTGGATTTCTAGAAACAATATTTGAGAAACATTGTGAGTTCTAGAAATCTCACTGCCTTCATCATCCTAAGTTTGACTATTTTTCAGTAAACTTTCCTATCTTTTGCCTTCTCAAAAGTCCACCCCGCTTCTCTAAATAAAACTCCATTTTTGGGGCCTATTTTCCTCATTCTATCACCTCAACTACACCCTCATTCATCCATTTTTCCCCTCTAAAAGCCATTCTTTTTTCCCTTAAAAACCCTCATAACCCCCTTATTCATTACTTTCCTTTAAAAAACCTTTAAACATTGTAAAAGTCCCTATTTTACATTGTTTAAATTTACTTTTTAGCCTATCAGACCCTTAAAAACTTATAAAACTCTGTTTTTATAACGAAAATTTCCCTTTTATAATACTAGCCCTTAAGCCCCTCTCCACTTAAGCCCCAACCCTTTTTCGCTCCCACATGACCATGACCCTCTGCCTATTCCTAAACCCCTTCCACCATACAAAATATGCCTCTGCCCCTTTTTATTCTATTTAACCCCCACATCTTGTATAAAGCCCGAACCTTTGAAAAAATAAAATGCGGTCCCGCTTCTCCTTCCACCCACTCCGTTTGTTAGGAAATCTTCACCGTTGATAGGGATATGTTCTCCTGATCCAATGGTCATCCCATCTCTTACCTCAACCCCGCGTATAACCCAACCCCACGCTACCCGAAAAACCTATTCACGTCAGCACGCCAAGCCCCACTTTCAACTGAACACCACCGACCATTCACCACGCACCATCTGTCCATGGGCTCCACCCCCAGACCTGCGCCCTGGTCCCGAAACCCTTCGCAGTGTCGATCTTACCTCTTGAGATCCGACGGCTCAAACTCATATCGCGCAGAATTGTGTGCCAAAGTTTAACGCTCCTACCCCATGCGAAATAAGTGGTATTCACCATGCCACACGTTGAATAATCTATGGTATCACGCGGCCATCGCCCAAAACCACTTACCGCCTTACATCCGTGTGATAAACTGCCACGGTTTTCCCAAAACCACCTTCCCCTCCCACGCCAAAATTCAAAATTCTTCACCCTCATTTGAATTTCCTCATGGTTCCGCCTTCGGAATCATGCCCCTGCACTCCCTTCACCTTTGCAGATCGCCACTAATGCTTCAAAAACCCCCAAAAAAATAGTTCTTCCCCTCCTGTAGGTTTTCAATTAATTCGTTTGTGTCTTGTGTAGGTTTTAATGGCAGTGATGCCCAAAAGGCATTTTGCCAGTCAAGAAAATGACAAATTAAACCCCGGATGACGATCCAAGGGGTTTCAAATAAATTTAAAGAAACAAAGGCCAAAGTTTAAAGCTCCTACACCAATGAGTCATGATCATTGGAGATCATAAACCCTTCGGCCACAAAGCAGACCGCCTCCCTGAACACAGAACAAGCAAACAGTCAGAGAAGATAGCAAAGGAAATGAAGGAAGCCAAAATATTAAAGGGCTAATCATGTATCAAGAGAAAATACAAAGGATTAGCTGAAGCAGATGATGATTAAAGGATGAAAGTTAAAGCTTTGAAAACAAGAGATAAAGGACAAAACAATCATAAAGCAGAATGAAAGATAAAGACAATGAAACAGATTATAAAATCTAAATCAAGGTTCAAAAGGCCTAAACAATAGTTTGATGATTAAAACAAAGACAAATTAACCTAAAGACAACCTTGGGTAACTCAACAAAGAAGCAATTACTTCTCCAAAGACAGATTTTCCACCTACAACATGTTTTCTTCCAATAAAGGCATTAGGCAGTTATTGCACAGTCAGAGATATTTTAAAGCAGCTCAACAGTTATTAAAAAGTTATTACAAAGCCTTTAAAGTCAAATATTTCAACTAAAATTACTCGGAAGTTAAGATAAATTTATTATTTCAGAGTAACTCTTTCAGATATTTTTGCCTTGGGCCTTGCATGGTCTCAAAGGTCAAGAAACATTAACTCTGTAATAAATAACATTTAAAACCCCTAGTTTGTTAGCACCTCCTCATTTTGCATATAAATATTGCATATGAGCCTCATTTTAAATGTTGGTTAATTGATGGTTTATGGACTGATTTCTACTGCTAAGCTAGTTGAGGAATGCTAGACTGAAATGAAGAAAGCTCTGAGTTGCAGAGAGCTATTGTTCCTCGAATATTGTAACTGGTTTGATCATCAATAATAGAGGCATTTTCAGAGGATCCTTGAGCTATATCAATGGTGAATTTTTCCTAAATTGTTATTGTTTCTCCTTTTGTTTTCCATTATGTCCATCCTTCTATAATAAAGAAACATAAGTTTTAGATTAGGATTTGTTGTTTTAGCACCCTATTTCTGACTCTATTCTTTACACTTATGTTTTCTTCTACAAGGTCTGATTGGAAGATTCTTAACTGCCTTCTAGTTACATTTAGCTTGTTGTCTTGGAAATGATTCAATAGGGTCAAACCAAGGAAATTTTGGTGAGCCGATGTTCCTTTGAGTAAGACGTGAGATATTGTTTTTAGTACCTTTCTTTATAGTATGCTTATTAAAGTCTAAACTAGGGAGGTTTATGGTATGCCCTGCCCTTTGGTCTGCCTTGAAATGTTGCTTTGAAGAGTATTTTGAGTGTTTTTCAAAATCAGATTAGATTATTTATGTTTGATCTTAGACCACTCTCACTGTTATCTTACATGTTTTCTTTATCTAAAAGTAGTTCTTGAATTACTGGATTGTTGTCTTAGAGGTTTTATTATTAAATTTTGTCCAAAGAAGTCTATGGTTTGCCCTGTCCTTTGGCTTGCTCCAAACAGTTACCTTAAAGGGATTTCCTTGTCTAAGTCAAGCTAGAAGATTCTTAATTGACTATAGCTTTGCTGCCTTCACAACTTATTATTGTTTCATATCACAACCTAATCTAAAGAATCCACTTTACATAGTTATCTTTCCCTATGAATACCCTTGTAGAGTTGATGAACAATTAAATCCTTTTATGACTCCATAGCCAAATGGATTGATGTTTTCTCACAGTCTAATTTTTCAGCTGAAACATTCCCTCAATCAGTCACACCATTGATCCTAAAATATATCAATTAATCCAACCAAAAACAATAAGTCCTTAGAACTTCATAACTAGCCTAATATCTTAAACAAATAACGCAAATATATATCAATTGAAAACACCTTTATAGAGAGATCCCTCTCTGAATCCAGGAAGGCTAGGTCCTAGGATTCCAAAGTGGTTTTGATGTGGCCCCTAGAGTGTTTATTCTTGCCACTCTTGCAAATTACAAGGAGCCAACAGATATGATCAGAAATATGGGTAGAAAAAATTTGTTTTAAAGAAGTCAAAAGTTCAGTACTGGTATCGTAACAGATTGGTAACTGAAATTGTTTCAAGAAAGCAATGGCTAAAGCATTGAAGTTATGAAAATAATCTCACGGTAATTCATTGCACCATTTTTTTGTTGAACCGGTTAAAGTTCGTTGGAAAATTCATAATCGAATGAAATAATAAATTAATGAATTTAATGTGCACCAAAGACTATACGTTGTTACATGGTTTTAAGTGTCCTCTCCTGATGTAACCTCCAATTTCAGTATGTCACTTCGAAAATTAGTGGGAATTTCCATCCAAAATGAGAAATAATAAATAGGATCATTCATTAGCTAAGATAAATCTGGAAAATCCAAAGTTGCAATAAATGATAACTATCGATTCGGATCTTGTTGCGAAAATTGATCACCCTGCGCGATAAGTCCAGTACTTGGAGGAGGGTATCTAAGATATCCTGGGATAGCCTGAGCGGTTGGGATTTTCATTCCTCTAGGAAAACCAGTTTGAGCCATACTAAACTTCGGTTGATATATAATTTGATAAGTATGATTAGGGTATGGTTGAATCTGGAAAGGTGTATTTTGGCCAATTTTCCCCAAGTAATATTTCCCTTGAAAAGGTTGTCTTTGTAAGGGATGTCCTTGAAATAATTGATTTTGATAAGGTTAAATTGGAAAAGGTTGACTTTGAAAGAATTGGCCCTAAGAAGGTTGGCCTTGATACGTTGTATGCAGAGTTCCCATACCAGGTTTTCCCAGAGATATTTGAGTTCTAGACTATACTATAGGACCATCTTGATAAACAGATGTATGAGGGATAGCCCGAGTAATAGGCTGCACTGATACTTGCGAGGTAATTGGAAAAAAATATTGAGGTACTCCGAGGATGGGAGTTTGAGGTGTACTTTTTTGTTGAACAGTTGTTTGCGCGACATATTGGATAGGAGTATCTAGACTACTTGGACCAAGTTGCTGACTTGGTTGCTAAAAATATATTTGTGGATTAAATTGAGAAATCCCCTAAATAGGATGTTGGACTTGAGTTGGAATATTGTTTAAAGGTATTTTTTGAATAAGTTATCCAGTAGGCTGAATATATTGGTACATACGTACCCATGGAGAAACTTGCAAAGGCTATTGAAAAAACAAAGTGCTCCAAATGGTATTCATCCCTAGATAAGGAGTACTAGCTAAGGGTTGTGACCCAACGGGTTGACCTAGAAAACCTTGAGGCATCTGACCATAGTTTTTATTGTTTCTAGTTAAAGTTTTTCACGCAACTATAAGATAAGAACCAACAAAAGGTTGCCCTCCAGGTGGAGGGTGTTTCCCCTAGGCAGATTATAGCCACCTATTGGGTAACCTTGAGGATTACCTATGCCGCCGAAAACCATATGAATATATTGGTATAAGGTAAAACTTTGGGCAGTAGAAGTTGATAAATCAACTGACATAGTAGAAATTTCAGGTGAAGGATAAGCTCCTGAAAAATTCCTAGAAAGTGACTGATATCCAGGAGGAACTGATGGACCACCATATAACAATGATTCAAAAGAAGTTGAGAACATGGATGTATCACTAGGCATACTTCCAAAAATCATTCCAAACATATTAACTATGGGTAAAAAGTATAAATGAATGTGGTGTTGTGGAAAACCTTGACTTAAAAAAGTCAAAAGGTGCAATATACCAAGGATCTGGCTAAAAAGGAGAAATTGGAAGGTCTAAAGGAAGGATCTGTTCACCAGAAAAAAATGCACTACTTGGAGTTTATTCTTCTTCATGTATAGAAATATCTTTGATGCTAATGATACCAGGAGGTAGATTATCGATAATAATGAGTTTTACTTTGGGTGAATGCGGAGCAGAAGTAGGGGTTATAACTTCTGAAGGAGACTCAAGTTTTGAAAAACCATATTGTTGCACTAAGATGATTCTTGAAAATCGATCTTAATCCTATCTTATTTATTTTATCAACCTAGGATTAATTTGTTATTTCAAGGGTATCAAAAAAGTATATGCAATAATAAAGTCTTAGGCTATGGATAATTGCGAAATAACTGCTATCTGTATCATTATCATAATTCAACTATTCCAGAAATAATGACAGCAAAAAATTACTCTTACAGTTACAATTCTGATGAAGGAAACTATTCCAAATCACAATTTATCTTGATCTAGTTCTCAACGAATCTAATGCGTGAGGGAAAAATATTAATCACATGAATGCTAGAAAATATATATTTCAAAAATAACTTCACAGATTCATGCATTCACATTTACATATTTGTAACACCATTCAATCCATAACTTCGGAAAACTCTTAACAAAATTCAATTGATTACCTACGGCAAATGAAAAGGAAAATAAAAGATAATATAGCTAATGAAAATTACAAAAAGGTAATCTTACTGTCTATGATACATAATATACAGTTAAACCTCTGGTGATTGGGCCCACAATATCCAGAAGTACTGCCCAGACAAACTCAATCCAAAAGACTAAAGTAAAATCTCATTCAACTTCATTACTCAAATTTTTTTACAGAATAACCTCAAAAATGTTTAACTTAGATTTCTGTATATAATATACAGTAAAATAATAAATCGGAGCATTAACAATGAGAGAACAACAATTTTATTTTACTTTACTATCTTATATATTACATTTTGAAAACTGAATGTAGAGTTATCCTGAGAATCGAAATATTCTCAGGATTTATCCTTCAACAATAAATCTATGTATAGTATAAATGAGTTTCCTATTGCCTTCATTTTCCGACCGTGCCTAGACATCGAGCTGTAACCTGCCATTAAAACAGTGGTGGCTCAATTAGTATCTCACTCAGATATCTCAAGGAACAACAATCATTCCTTTAGGCCGATCTTCATAATGATTTACCCGAATTACAACCTTTTTGATATCGGAAAAACTCACATTAACTATATCATTTTCGACTTACTTTTATCATTCTTTTCTCTTGAATTATTACAAGTTGAGGACAAACTTGCCTAAAAATATAAAAATTATTAAGGAAATAAGGAGAGAAATTATACCTTATATGTGGCCCAACATTACCTCACAACTTACCTATTTATATGTCCTCATGCAACAATATGATTCACATGTAGCAAAGTTAAAGAGTAGGTTGGGTAAGACTGTTCACCATAAGTCCGAAATCCATTTTTACTCCTAAGAACCTTGAAGGATTCGTTATTTGTACCTTCTAGGAGTTCATACTCAGCATTATACCCATCCGGTGGATAATAGATGTTAGGACATCAATATCGACATCCAATCCAAGTAGTTCCTTTAGATAGGACCATCTCATTATACTGCTTTGTCTGGTTAGCTGCTTCTTGGAAGTTCCTATACCTAAAAGGTTCTTGGTTCTTAATATCCTTAGAAGATACCTTCCATCGATTCCTTGATTCTTGTAGGGCTTCTTATTTGATGTCTTCAAAGTACATAAGTCCTAAAATAAGAACATCCTTATGTGTGGGAGCCAATGTTGAAACGACTCTAGGTCACTGCATGAACCTTTTATGTTTTATGAAAGTTTTCAAAGGGCTACTAGGTTATCCTCTAACCCAAAGGTCTAACTCATTTTCTTTCCTTTGAAATATATTATAGCTTTGTGCCACTTAATTTGATTCTTTGCAATGGATATGAAAGCTTGGAACTGTACATCTTCAATGAAAGGACTGGGGTTTCCATCCCTTTGTTCCTCCAAGAAAAAGTTGTTCATGTAGAGATAACATAATATATATCTAAAAATATCTCCCTCTTATTGAAAACACTTGATAAAATCAGAAACCGAATTGAAATCAATAGGTTGGCTATCGTGTATGGATTTTAATTTTAGTAATAGATATTGTTCAAGTAAAAACATGGCATAATGTTTGTCTGGAGACCTACAATACAATACATCAGAATATACATATCATATCTCCTTAAATTTTCTAGTGCTTTTTGAAGTTTCCCTTGCAATTTCTCTGTTTTCTTCTTCTCTTTTCTAAATTTTGCATGGGTCTTGTCCTCAGTGATGGTCAAGGCTTTGAAATTTTGTAAAAATTCCTGATTTTCTCCTCAGGGTACTACTTCTTCTCAGTGTTGTTCCAAAATCTATGTGTGCCTTTCCAGTTCTTGATTTGGAATTTGAATAGTAGCCTCTTTAATCAAATGAGAGTAAGGAAGTAACACCTCAGTTTGTATGGCTTGGTTAATGGTCATCAATATATCTGTTTGGCTTGTCGCCTCAGATGTAATCACCGAGAAATTAATATCTATTTGAATTCACATAGAACTA
The DNA here is from genome assembly GCA_034641835.2 of Pinus albicaulis. Lineage (NCBI taxonomy): Eukaryota > Viridiplantae > Streptophyta > Pinopsida > Pinales > Pinaceae > Pinus > Pinus albicaulis. Next base: position 48,054 of record JAXQQM020062486.1, read on the forward strand.
GTGGGAATCTCCTCAATTTGATTTTTTGCTTAGGTAATGGGGATTTATTCAGTCTCGACATCTACATGAGTAATGGGGGTTTTCTATGTCTGGAATTATATATGAGTAATGGGGGCTTCCCCAGTCTTGAATTTTGCATGATTAAAGAAATGCTCACTAGTTGTCACGGTTTGTATTTTCTTTCTGCCGTAATCTCTAAGCCTTTTCCTCAGTTGTTCCATCTCTTCCGTAATTTTATGTTTTCTTGTTTAAATAACTTAATTATCCATTTATATTTACGTGTTAACCCTTCAGTGGGTTCTAAAATTGGTGTTGAAAGTGAGGATGGAATCATAATAACATTTGGAGGAGTTTTAATTTCTTCATCGATCAGGGCAGTAACAATGGAGTTACCTTCAGAATTCTGGTCATAAATAATGGTCCCGTCTAGAAAGTCGGGTTTGTTTATCATTCTAGATGATTCTTCTAGATGTTCTTGGACATGTATGCTGGGTGAGGATGATAGTATTTTCATATTATGATAATTAGGGGTATAGGCTTAAATATTAACAGCCGGTTTAGCTACGTTTCCACAACAATTTTCATTTTATTTAGAAGAAAAAAAGGTTCCCATGTTTTCCAAAACTTGGGTTATCTCTTATTCTCTAATTTGTGGTGAGTCATCTTGTTTTTCTGTTGGAGGTTCACTCTTTGGCGCATACCCAGAAGACTCTACAATTTTTTTTGCTTTGGATAACCTTTCAGACCTTCTACGCTTAGTTGGCCAAGAAACTAGAACATAGGCTAACCTCTTCTCAGCTCTAGAAAATTTTTGCAAAGGCTGGGTTTTATTAACATTTTCTTCTCTCAAAAAGTTGTTTTCTATGTTAGGCTAGGTATTTTATTCCTCAGGCCTTCCTTGTACAAGTGGTAGGTCATTATGTCCTAAAACAAATGTCCCAACTTGTTTTTGATAATGCTAGTTCCATACTCACTATCAGGTTAATTAAACAATGGTGACTAACTACGGTGCTTGGATCCTTAGATTTATTTATTCTAGCAGCAACCTCATGTAGAATAAAATTTAAAAAGAATGACATATTTAACACTATCTTCTATCTTAAAGATGCTAGTAGTTTGACATGTCCTGGTCTTACCACACCACGGTGGCCGTCACATGTGATGTATCACTGGATTATGTCTGCAAGTTCTTGCCACGACTCTCTCAATGAGGCAGGGTGGAAGCCTTTTCCTTTTCCAAATAAAATATGTGTCAACCATTAGTTATAATTGAAATAAAATTACCATTTAAATATGTACACAAAAGACAAAACTATTATGGTGGTGATAGATCATGAACAATTTATAATTCTTTCAGAAAAATCTGAATATAAGCAAATACTTAAAATAGGATCTTCCAAAGGATAAAATAATGTTCCTCATAGGGTGATAGATAAGGCATCGTTTTTAACATCATGATAGAATAAATATCAATACTTTTTAAGTTCCTTTTCAAAGATTGGTATTAATTACATGAAAAACATCTTGGTGCAAAGGGAACAACAATCATGCCAAAGGGAACAACAATTGTGCTGAAAGGAACAAAAATTGTGCCGAAGGGAATAACATTTGTGAATGAGAAAGGGAAAAACAATTGTGCCCAAGGGAAAAAAAATTGTGCCAAAGGGAACAACAATTGTCCTAAAGGGAACAAAAATTGTGCTGAGGGGAACAACAATTGTGAACAAGAAAGGGAACAAAAAGTGTGCCGAAGGGAACATCAATTGTGTTGAAGGGAATAACAATTGTGCTAAGGGGAACAAAAATTGTGCCCAAAGGAACAACAATTGTGAATGAGAAAGGGAACAACTATTGTGCCCAAGGCCTCTTTACCCTTTTCTTTTTATTATCAAGAGAGAAGAAAGAAAGAAATCAAAATAAAGAAAGAAAATAAATAAATTTAATTAACTCTTAAAGAAAAAATATGTATATTATATACAAAGTTTGATAAATAAAATCAGATTTATGAAGATGAAGTTGCTAGGTTGCTACCCCAGTTAGCTAAGATCTGAAAAACAAGATCATTGCTTACCTCATGATAAAAATACTCCTTTGTGAGAGGTTGGTTGTAAAGGCATAGCCGATGTCCATTTAATAGAAAAGAGGTACCATATATGTCAATGGTGTTTAAAGTTAGGGAATCATTCGTTCGGATATTTGATTTCGTATGGCCTAAGCCAGTGTGTCTATAATTTTCCTAGGAAATTGTGGAACCTGGAATCGTGCAGAAATGCAAAATTTCCAATTTGAAATGATTTCTTTTTAATCAGTCGGTCATGTCATTTAGCTCTTTGTTGCTGTATAATAGTAGTGTGTTCCATAGCAAATAGACTTGCTTCATCCAACTCATTGAGTTGTTGTAGGCACTATTTCTGGGCTTCTGTAACATCCAATCCAATTTACCTCACAGTATTGAGAGTCTTTATTTCAAATTTTATTGGAAAAAAGGGTTCTTTACCAAATACCATATGATATGGTGAGTGGCAAGTA
>JAXQQM020071653.1:0-83539 GCA_034641835.2 Pinus albicaulis
AATGGCGCCTCTTGTGTTTCTTGAATTTTCTGAGAAAAGTATCCCAAGTGGGCTGGTGTAGACTCATTTGCTGCAATGGGTGTCATTTTTCATGATTGGCTTGATTGGTATGGAATATGTTCAAACCTTTTTCTTGAGCAAAGGTGTTCCACTTATTCTTGAAAAACCAAAAAATTAAAATTAAAATTAAAAAATGTAAAGAGGGTATACCCTAAAGAAAAATCAAAGGGTGAAAAGAATAAAAATGGCCAAAAAAGTAAAAGAAAATGAACCCCACCAAAAGAAAGGCCAAGGAAAGTGTGCAAATCTAAATGCCACTACTTTTTGTTCTGATGTAATAAACAAATTGTGTGCAATTTGTGTTTGTACTAATTATGATAGTAAGCTGTCTCGTCACTTAGCTATGATTCATTTTTTTCAATTTCATGTTATAGAATAGAGAATAAATATCTGACCAAACAGTTTAATCTTGGCAGATAAGTAGATAGGTAGAGTGAATAAAAGGTGCTCAACAGTTCAATCTGAGGCCTTGGATGTAATAAGGGTAGAAATAGATAGATTTATCATGTAAAAAGAAAAGATTGATAAGGGTTTGCAAGTCTAAATGCACCCTAATAAAGAAGAGAAAATGGTAGTGTCAAGTAGATAGGGTAGGTAGATGGTGCTGCAAAGTGTTATCTGATGAATGATGCTGCTACATGTTTTTGATCCTTTACTTTCATCACAAGTACTAAAGCAGAAAATACACTGGAAAATCACAGCAAGCAAAGTCAAACTCATTAACCTCCCTCATCACTTTCCCCTCAAAATTTTTACTAATTTCCCCCAAAGTACTAAGGTATTTGGAGATCAAAGGGGCTCAAGGCATTTCCTTGACTTCTGGAGGGACCAGACCCTCGGCCTAATGATCAAAAAGACCTAAGTACTTGAGATAATCCATCATTATAATCATCCATCTTTAACCTTGTCCTAAGTAAAATCCCCTTTTACATAGGAACATCATGCAAAATTCCATAAAAATCCCTCATCATAACTTGCTACTCTAAGTTTAAGTGTTGAAGATAAGATATTTCAATTTACTTCAGAAGTTATCACTTTCTTAGATGTGCAAAATGTTTTGAGTTTCCCTTGTCCCTTTGTCATATTAATGTTTAACTCTATTTTACTAAATCCCTAATGAAATACTCTATCCTAAGTATATAACTCATTTTTTATAAATACCCCAAAAAACCCCTTTATTATATAGTTTAACCAAAGTAATTATTTTCCCAAATATTCATTAAAAACCCCGCTTCATAAGCCCTTTGGTTAAATATATCTTTATATTATAATCCCGCCCTTATGGTAATTAAATAATGTTTATTTGTTACCATATAATAAAAACATATATACAAAAACTTTAAACATGTGATATGTATGTTTAAACACAAAAATATGAATAAAACTTCCGAAAAGTTTCGTGCCACCGTGGTTTGTCCACCTGGCATTCCACTTAACCAAACCCCGCTGCAACCCCTTTTCTTTACGCATACGAGATTAATTAGTCATCAGGACTAATTAATAACCTTTTCCACCTATTAAATATCTCCCGGGGTGATTAGATTAAACCTTAAATCATGTTAAAACCCGACGGGCCCACACCTGAATCTTCCGCTTGTTCCCCCATCGCTTCAACCGTCGGATCAACCCGTCGTAGATCAACGATCCACGTGAACCCCGCTACCCATCCTTTGTGAGAAATTTAACGAGCGGGAAACGGGCGGTATTTGAACAGTTCACCCTCCACGTGGCGATCTCTTTGTGGAATCGCTGCCCTCCCGACTTAAACCACCCTCGACTAAAAGCGGTGCGGGGACTTACCACTTACCGCCCGGCCCCTCCACACGTCAGCCCGTACATTGATGACGTCACTCCTCGAAAAACTAAAAAACCCTTTTAACTTGTAAATAAAGCCAATTTTCATGTTTTTTCCGTTATTTTCGTTATTAAACGCGACTGTGCTCTCTGCTACGGTTTTTGAATTTTCATTGAAATCCACTGTTCCATTCAATTTCGCTCCATAAATCCGCCAGACTTGCATTCAAGCGTCCTCATATCTTGTTACTGTTAAAAACAGGTTTTCATCCAAGAGCAGTGTTGTACTTACGTGAACACAAATGAAACTCTATTTCCTTGTTTTAGTGAATCGGTGTTTAAATCTTATTCTGAGATCATTCCCTAGGACACCTCAATTATCTGTATTCCCATGAGCCTTATTTGTACTTAATTTCCCTAAATTGACCAAATCACTTTTGTGACTTTAATAAGCAGCTTCCATTTTTAGATACCACAAAGACAAAATGGGATTACAAATGAATGTGGCCGTGAACGCCCCTCTGAGATTTGGATTTCATTAACAAATTGTTTGATTTTAGCAGGTTACTATCAGAATATGGATTTGGACCAACAATTTCAATACTAGTTGACGAAATTGTTTACTCCAAATTCTCAGATTTTAATTCAATATCTTCATTCAACAAACGGTTTGTATACAAATTCAAGAGAGAATTAGATGATAAATCATTTTATGATGAATAGTAAAAGTGATGAGAAATTAGGAGATAGGAAAAGCATAACAGCTAAAGAGTATCAGTGGTTAAAGTGTATCAGGTAAAAGTCAGTGAAAGTTAAAATGAAGTTACAGAGCAGTCAAAGGTAAACAGTAAAAGTAAATACAGAAGGCATTAAAATGGTAAAAAGAGATGAGAATACTTTCACCAATAGTGAGGTTTGTCTAAAGTGAAAGTAAAACAGTCAAAAGAGCAAGAAAGTAAAAAGATGAAAAAACATAACAAGAAGGAACATTTTTGCAGAAATTGCATGTTTTAGTCATTGTTTTGCAGAAAATATTGTGACCAATACAAGATGAATTTTGAAAAACTGAAGGAGGTTTATGTTCTTAAGAGGGCCATCTACAAAAACCTCTCTCACGTTTTACTGTATTATGGTTTAGGTATTTAAACAATGTTGAGCACTTTTGCAGAAAGGTGTTAGTTTAGAATGCTCATTTTACGGAGAGGGTTGGCGATGATAAATGCTGCTAAGGCTGAAAGGAGGTTTTGTTCTAAAGAAGTCCATCTACGAAACCTATCTCAGTTTTCCAGTGATCTTATAATGAGAGATACATGCGTATCGTTACAGGCCATTTTTCAGACTCTGTAAAACTCTGTTTTACATATATTTTTTACAGAGAATATTATGCACAGCTGGAGAGGAATGTTAGGAAAGTGAAAGAGGTTTATCTCACCAACATATTTATCCACAATAACCTCTTTCACTTTTTACATATCTATTACGGATTGAGAAATACGAAGATATCATTGGACCTAAGTTTGCAGAATTGTTGGAGCAGATTTCACAAAGAAAGGAAGCAGTTAGTGACTTGGATGCCTCATCATCAACTAAGAGTTGGATCAGATTCGAATTCTCCTCTTTGTCATCACCTATCCATCAAAAATAGTGCCAAATAGTTTGAGTGTCCTTTACTTTAGTTCTATTTATGTAACATAGTTAGAGAGATTTATGAACCAATTTTGATATTTTTTCAAGATATTTTAGTTTAGAATTGGTATAAATACTCCACTCTTGGAAGCATTGGGTGGATTCTATGACTCTGCTGTAACATTGAGATTTTCGGAATAAAATCTTTTGGAGAAATTTACTTGTGGCTTGCTGGATGACGATTTAAAGCACTGGACTTGTTGCAGGATTCATGTGTTGGACTACAGTTCAATAAGTGTTTCTACCCTTTGTCTGCAATTTTATATTAGTTTTTAATACCATATTATCCATTTCTGAATAATTTACATAAAGGATTGAATCAGAATTTGCTTAATTGTACTCTGATTTCAAATGTGGTTGTTCTTAATGTTTTCTTCTAAATTAGCTATAAGCATGAATTCTTAAATGCTCTTGCTTCGCTAATTTAAACACTGATGATTACTATAATAAATAATTCTTCATTGCTCTTTGTTTGTAGTCATTTCACTTCTCCCTTTTGAACATGGTGAAAGATTCTTAGCTGCCTTTCATCCCTTCAAGATCATCCCATCCACTTTAAATTTTAAGGATTGTTCTCTGTCTAGCTATCTTGCCCTGTAATACCATCTTGTGCTTAGAATAGAAATCCAGTAAAGCCATCCTTTTGACTCCATAGCCCAATGGACTGAAAGCCCTCAACCTTGCCCTTAGTTTGTGGATTCCACCATTTTCCCAAAACAAACTTTTGAATCTATAACTAGTCTAAAACCTTCCAAGAACAAAGATAAATTATAAAGAGAGAGCCCTCTCTGGATGCAGATTGGCTAGATTCTGCATCTAAAAGGTTGGTTTGTGGTTACCTCGGGTATACTTTCCTCTTACACAACTTCTAGGAAAACCTGAGTATGAGTTTAGATTTTTACAAATGTATGAGTTTAGATTTTTTTTCCTAGATGTTCTTGTTTGGTTTTAGCTAAAAGAATTGGGATACTGGGGATTTAGAGTTAGCCCTATCCACTATGGTCCTTCTCCAATAGTTGGCCTTTCTAAGATCCTTTTGAGCTAGTGTCAAAGCAGAGAAGGTTAAAAGTCTTTCTTCGATCTATAGACCTTGCTCTGTGTTTAGTCTTGAATGTGTTCTACTTTCTGAAAGTGGTTATGAGGACTGCTGGATCATTTTCCTTTAGAGTATGTTGAAAGCAGGCCTGGAGTTAAATGACCTCTGACCTGATCTTAAGCTACCCTTTGTGTCTTTATTGAGAGTTCCTCTGAGTATGTCAAAGCAAGCTTGGATTAAATGACATCTGACCTGATCTATAGACTACACATTGGTCTCTTTCTTTCACCCACTCTTAATGTTCCATCCTACAATCTATCTAAAATATCCTTTGGTATAGATGAATTGCCCTATGGAAACCCTTGGATAGTTGTTATGCAAGTAATCCCCTTTCATGACTCCATAGCCCAATGGATTGACACTTTCTTGACCTATCTCTCCATGCTGAAACATCTTGCTACTTTTTTCCTTTCCATTTATTTAACCTTCTCGGTTAATGATCTCCAACCCAACAACCAAATAATTTCAAAACCCCTTGCGCTTCATACCTAGCCTAATACCTCAAATTGAGCCTTCAAAGATATACATAATTCTTTGCATTTATAGAGAGATCCCTCTCTGGATCCAGGAGGACTAGATCCTAGGATCCAAAAGTGGTTTGATGTTGTCTTGTCTTTTCGTCTTGCCAATCTGGCCAAAACACAGGAACCCCAACATAATGGCGACTCCATTGGGGAACTTCTGAGTAAACTTCATCGTATATACCCTTAGACCTCAAAAGACCCATAATCTCTGGTTAGATTGGTATTCAAATGCTGATGGTGGATAGCAGTCTGCTTCAAACATTCACATTCATCCACCTGGCGACTCCACACTCTACAACTCCCAAAATACTAAATGAATCCACTCGCAGAAGACTCTGAACTGGTTGAGCAGACACAATGACCTCTTCTCTTATTTACAACATGCTTCCACATATACAACGAAGATATGCTCCAATGAGTAGGGATAATATCCCTGGATTCCCACACAAAATTCCTGAAGTAAATTGGTTGAAAAACCTACCTACCTTTCAGGGTGAAAATGTTGATGACCCCTTGTTACATCTCATCAAATTTCATATACATGTGTGGATGTTTAAAGCTGAATGGCATGAATACTGCCTAACGAAAATGTTCATGGCAACATTAGAAGGAAAAGCTAGGAATTGGTATGAATGGTTAGAACCTAGGAGTTTGTTTTCTTTGAAAGACATGCACCAAGTATTTTATGAGAGATATAAAGAAAACCCCTCATCCATACCTTGGAGTGCAAACTATTGTGACCAATCTCAGAACCTCATACAGTACCTGCTAGATATTGATGAGGATTTGGTTAATATGCATCCTAGCTATCACAAGAACCTAGATGAATCAGTTGAGGAAGAAATTAGCCAAGAAATCAAGGACATTCCTCAAGACGTTCCTGAAAGCACAAATACTGATTCACCATCCCTTGTAGCTAAGGCCCAAGAAGACATCTTGCCTCAAATTCAGTCTTCACAAGAAACAGAGAGTTGCTGCTCTTCTTCTCAAAGAAGTACAACAACATATTCCCCTTTGACAGAAGAAGAAATAGATCAGATCATCAATAGACAGCCAGCCTCTGAACTACTTTGTAGAACAAACATTCTGGCCCATTCATCTACTGAGCATTGTTGTACAGCTTTGGAAAGTTCCTTGTAAATCAAAATGAAGAAAGACTTGCTGATAATCCAGTATGTATAATTGGTAGAATTACTTACTTTAATAATTTTCCTGACTTTGATTCATTTGATGATGATGTTCCACAAATAGAATTTGATCTTGCAGTACCATCAGCAGTGGGTTTTTGGGAGGAAAATCAGTTCCATCAAATTCCAAAGAGTAATGAGCCCATGCAAGCTATCTATGATATTGATGAAGAAATCAATGAAATTCTAGTAGCAGGTGAAGATTCTTTGAATCTTCACTCTGCTTTATCTCAGATCATCAATAATAATTTCCATGTGATTGGAAGTCAGCAGCCTTTAATCTCAGAAGATGAAGAGGAAAACAAGGAAGAGATTTTTGAGCATGATGAAAACAAGGATCCTTCTCTTGAAAAAGAGGAAGCAATGGAACAAACCCCTGCTCAAGAATACATTGATCTTTTCACAGAGCTCAGCCCACTAGATCAAAAGATCTCAGAGCTACAAGAGGGCAAAGCTGCAATATATGATGAGTCTTCCAGTTCAGATGATGATGAAGATGAGGGAGCCTCTCTTTCTCAAGAGAGTCTTGTTATTGATCCAGTGGAAGAGGAAGCTATCCTGGTTGAAGCCTACTTGCCAACTAATCAGAACCAGGTATCATTTCAAGATCCTTATGCTCATTTCCCGCAGACATTTGAAGAAGGATCAGAGGTCATTTTGAGCAGCTTGTTGCAGACAACAAGAAACATTTTAGAAGTTGTTGCTAAGAAACAAAAAGAATGGGAGTGGCCCTGCCTATCCAGCATGCTCAATGTGATGAGAAAAGACCAGTCATGGGATCATCTGATTGAATGGATGCATTGGAAAAGAGTGTTTGTCAGCTAGACATGTAAATATTTCAAGTTAGAGTAGGGTAGGTAGGAAATCTCAATAAATCACAGTATGTGAGAATTTAGTCAGTAGTTTTTAATTTCTGAAAAGTTCAGTCCCTGAGCAGTTTTTTCTTTATGCCATGGACCCACAGCAAACCAGACAGTCTAATCCTTGTTTGAATGTGTTTCAATTTCTGTTTTAGAATGTAGAGAAAGAAATCTGCTAGATAGTTTAATCCTAGCAGATAGTAGTTTAGGTAGAGAAGCTATGATTCCAACTATTTAATCTGGTCTCATGGAGAAATAAGGGTAGCAGTAGAATAGGTTTATTTTCCTGTTTGTAAAAAAATGATAATGTAAAAGGTCTGCAAGTCCAAATGCACCTCGAAGAAAAAATGTTAGGACAATAGGTTGGGTAGGTATTTGTTTGGGAGAATGTTTTCTGTTGATATAATATTCAACATGTTGTGGCAGCTAATAAAAGAAAATAAAAAGATGTGTCAAGTACCAGGCATCTAGCCTACTCCCAAAGATTATTTCTGAGATTCTTGACACCTTCAAGAAGATGCCATCCCCATGTGGAGCCATTGTTAGCCACCTATAAATTTTTGACATAGCAAACAGGTGGCTAAACAAGTTCTGAGTCTTCAAGAGAAACATTTCCCTTGAAAATATTTTATTCTTGAAGCCTCCATGTGTTTTCTATCCTTCAAGATGATCTTCACTTTCGTTTTCATTGAAAAAGCCCTGTTGTTTTGTGAAGAAATTGCTTTCAAAAGGCCTCCATTTCCCCTTTTTTTCACTCACAAAAGAACTCCATTTTTCACCCTTATTCCCTCCAAAAAATTCCCCTTTAACCCTCCATTTAACCTCTAAATCCTCCTAAACCCCCCTTTAAACCATATAATTCCCTTTACTTAGTTTAAAAATCCTCCTTTGTCTCTACCGCAACCCCTCATTTGGCTTTAAAATCCCTTTTTTTTTGCCTAAAACACCCCTTTTACATTCAGGCCTTAAGCCCCTTTCGGCTGAGCCCTTCGCCCCTTTCTCCGAATATAACCCGGTGCCAGAACCAAGCCTTGACTCGTAGGTGCTAATCGCAATAGAAGTTCCCTTTGTTCTGACTTTCCCTTTGTTCTTCAAATTCTCCAATGCGATCGACCTTTTCCTCTGTCGGTCCGCGATTAGATCTCCACCGTCGATATTTTCAGATCCGATGGTCCGCGATCAATCACATCACTCCATTGGGTTCTCCACTTCACTCATTACTCTGACCCTCCGATTCAATCCTGACCGTTGAATCCACAAGAACCAAGGGCCAGGATTAAATCACGCTCTGCCTTGGGCCCTCCGTCATTTCCCCTCTGATCTAATATCGGTCATTGATCTCCCCTCTGATCCGACGATCTACACTCAATCGCAAATTGCAAAATCAAAGGCCTCGGAGATTTGGCCTCTTTCCTTTTCTCCGATGCGATTAGATATCCGTCGTTCATTTCGCCAGATCCGACGGTCCAGATTTCATCACACTCTTCCTTCCCCTTTCTTCGTTCCACTTTTCTGTCCATCCCTATAGATCCAAAGACTCTCCTTCTCCCGGCTCATTTTCTTGCCCCTTTTCCCTCTGCTTTCTCTTTTAAATCTCCATTGTCTGATCCATAGATCCAACGGTCAGTATTTAACCCGCTATTGACCCTTCCAACCTTTCCGCCCGTGCAACTTACCTTTATCGTGCTAAACCTACACCGTCAGATATTCCTCCCTTCCATCCAACGACCGAGAATGCATATTGCGTAATTTTTTCACCCGAGGTTTAAAGTTCTAAAATTGCACGATATAAGCGGTTTGTTTTTCCACATGGCGAGCAGTGTATGGTATCGTGTTTTTTCGGCGAAATTTCAAAACCACGTCAACGTTGCGCGATAACCACTACGGTTTTCCGCTTTACCACCCTCCACAACATATTTCCTCTTTTAATCCTGACCATTGATCTCCGAGATGAGATGGTCAGGAATTAATTTCATTCCCGTCCATTTGTTATTTACCCATTCTCTCATATGATCCATCGAAATATCTGGACCGTTGATTATTCTAATCCAACGGCCCACATTATATCACATTTCATCCATCCATCGCTCATCAGACCTTCCAAATAACTCCATCGCAAGATCTCCACCATTGATCTCTTTCATGATCCGATGGCCCCCATTTAACCTTTCCGTTGTACTCCTGGTCCCACCACCAAAGGCTACGTTTTCCTCTCATTTCGCCTTTTTTCCTTTGTATTTTCCCTGGCATAAACATTTTCGTTTTAACACTAAAGGTCATTTTTTATGCCTAATTCAACCTAAACCCTGGTTTCTTGGCGTTGCGCCATGTAACCATTTCCGCTCACTCCTCTGCCTCCGAAAAGCCTTCTGAAGCAGTTTTAAGCCCCCGCGCAGGATTTCATAACAATTTCTCATTTTTGCAGGTTTCGAAGCATAATGAAATCACATTGTTTTCGTAGTCAACGCAATGGTGATTTATAACGCAGAAAGACCATCACAGAAGCGGCAAAGAGTATCAGTGAGAGGATTAAAGGAATTTAAGCCTATTATCGAAGATTTAATGCTTTAATCCAGTGTTTAAAGGACAAGGACACAGACGAAGATCATGAAGATTATCAAGCAGGCTTAATGAAGCCTAAAGCACACAAACATGCCATATTAGTGCTTTCATTGTTAGTAGAACATTATTTCCCCAAGAAAGGACTAACCACACGACCTCTTCCATCTTCCATAAAGCGCCAGAACTATTATTTCACTGACAGAAGTTTCTAAAGCTATCAGGACAGAAGTTATGGAGGCATGGAAGACCTGCTAGACCTTTAGTCACCTTAATGACAGAATAGATTACTACACCCAGAGAGTACTTCATAGAACATACCTCAGGTTACTGTCAACCTAACAAAGGACTTCCGGACCAGACCACAGAGTACACATAGTTAATGAAGAGTCATTATGAAGAGTGGGCATCCAGATACTTCCTCCACTCTGTATTAATGAATCAACTAAGTTTACAACTACTACTCCTCATCTCCATTCACCTATAAGTATTCATCAAAAATTCATTGTAAAGGTTGTTGATGTTGGTTGATAGGGATTTTATCAACTGTTAGAACTGTTATTGGGGTGAAGTAGCAGAGTAGTTTGTAAATAGTAGGCTGGGAAGAGAAGTTTGGACTGTAATAAGCCAGTGAGCTCAAAGTATGTGACTGGTTTTGCACATCAATTGAACAAGAAAATTTCACAGGATCCTGGTCTATATTACTAGTGATGTTTTCCTCACTGTAATTGTTTCCTTTCATGTTATATCATATTGTCCATTATTCTCAGATAAATAATAGCAAGTATAGATTAGGATATACTGCTGGAAGTACCCTAAATCTCACTGTCAAATCTTTATCTTTATGTTTTCCTCTGATTGTGTATCTAAGAGCTAATTCACATAATTTAACTAGTCAAAGATGTTGGCTTGCCCATGCTTACTGATGTATGAGTTTAGATTTTGTTTCCTAGATGTTATTGTTTGGTTTCAGCTGAAATAATTGGGATACTGGGGATTTAGAGTTAGCCATGTCCACTAGGGTCCTTTTCCAATAGTTGGCCTTTCTAAGATCCCTTTGAGCTGGTGTCAAAGCAGAGAAGGTTAAAAGCCTTTCTTCAATCTATAGACCCTGCTCTGTGTTTAGTCTTGAATGTGTTCTACTTTCTGAAAGTGGTTATGAGGACTACTGGATCGTTTTCCTTTAGAGTATGTTGAAAACAAGCCTAGAGTTAAATGACCTCTGAACTGATCTTAAGCTACCCTTTGTGTCTTTATTGAGAGTTTCCTCTAAGTATTTCAAAGCCGGCCTGGATTTAAATGACATATGACCTGATCTATAGACTGCACTTTGGTCTCTTTCTTTCACCCACTCTTAATGTTCCATCCCACCATCTATCTAAAAGATCCTTTGGTATAGATGACTTTCCCTATGGAAACCCTTGGATAGTTTTTATGCAAGTAATCCCCTTTCATGTCTCCATAGCCCAATGGATTGACACTTTCTTGACCTATCTCCCCATGCTGAAACATATTGCAACTTTGTTCCTTTCCATTTCTTTAACCTTCTTAGTTAATGATCTCCAACCCAACAACCAAATCATTAAAAAACCCCTTGTGCTTCACACCTAGCCTAATACCTCAAATTGAGCCTTTAAAGATATACATCATTCTTTGCATCTATAGAGAGATCCCTCTCTGGATCTAGGAGGGCTAGATCCTAGGATCCCAAAGTGGTTTGATGTTGTCTTGTCTTTTCGTCTTGCCAATTTGGCCAAAACACAGGAACCCCAACATAATGGTGACTCTTTTGGGGAACTTTTGAGTAAACTTCATCTTATATACCCTTAGACCTCAGAAGACCCATAATATCTAGTTAGATTGGTATTCAAACGCTGATGGTGGACAACAACCTACTTCAAACATTCACATTCATCCACCTGGCGACTCCACACTCTACAACTCCCAAAAGACCAAATGACTCCACTGGTAGAAGACTCTGAACTGGTTGAGAAAACACAGTGACCTCTTCTCTGATTTACAACATTCTTCCACATATACAACAAAGATATGCCCCAATGAGTATGGATCATATCCCTGGTTTCCCACACAAAATGCCTGAAGTAAATTGGTTGAAAAACCTACCTACCTTTCAGGGTGAAAATGCTGATGACCCCTTGTTACATCTCATCAACTTTCATATACATGTGTGGAGTTTTAAAGCTAAATGGCATGAAGATTGCCTAATGAAAATGTTCATGGCAACATTAGAAGGAAAAGCTAGGAATTGGTATGAATGGTTAGAACCCAGGAGTTTGTTTTCTTTGAAAGACATGCACCAAGTATTTTATGATAGATACAAAGAAAACCCCTCATCCATACCTTGGAGTGCAAAATGTTGTGACCAATCTCAGAACCTCATACAGTACCTGCTAGATATTGATGAGGATTTGGTTAATATGCATCCTAAAGATCTGTTAACAGCCATTCAAGAATTTCATATGCATCCTAGCTATTACAAGAACCTAAATGAATCAGTTGAGGAAGAAATTAGCCAAGAAATCAAGGACATTCCTCAAGATGTTCCTGAAACCACAGATATTGATTCACCATCCCTTGTAGCTGAGGCCCAAGAAGACATCCTGCCTCAAATTCAGTCTTCACAAGAAACAGAGAGTTGCTGCTCTTCTGCTCAAAGAAGTACAACAACATCTTCCCCTTTGACAGAAGAAGAAATAGATCAGATCATCAATAGATAGCCAGCCTCTGAACTACTTTGCAGAACAAACATTCTGGTCCATTCATCTCCTGAGCATTATTGTACAGCTTTGGAAAGCTCCTTTGTAAATCAGAATGAAGAAAAACTTGTTGATAATCTAGTTTGTCTGATTGGTAGCATTACTTACTTTAATGATTTTCCTGACTCTGATTCATCTGATGATGATGTTCCACAAACAGAAGTTGATCTTGCAGGACCAAGGTCGTTGTTGGGAGGAAAATCGATTCCATAAAAAATTCCAAGAAGTAGTAATTGTCCTCATTTCTTCCAAATCTCTTGATGAAGAAAACAATGATCTAGTAGTAGGTAGTTCTTTGAATCTGCTTTGCTCTTCTTTATCTCAGATCATCAGTAATAATTTCCATGTGATTGGAAGTCAGCAGCCTTTCATCTCAGAAGATGAAGAGGAAAACAAGGAATAGATTTTTGAGCATGATGAAAACAAGGAGGCCTTCTCTTGAAAAAGAGAAGCAATGGAACAAACCCCTGCTCAAGAATACATTGATCTTTTCACAAAGCTCAGCCCACTAGATCAGAAGATCTCAGAGCTACAAGAGGACAAAGCGGCAATATATGGTGAGTCTTCTAGTTCAGATGATGATGAAGATGAGGGAGATTCTCTTTCTCAAGAGAGTCTTGTTCTTGATCCAGTGGAAGAGGAAGCTATCTTGGTTGAAGCCTACTTGCCAACTACTCACAACCAGGTATCATTTCAAGATCCTTACGGTCATTTCCTGTAGACATTTGAAGAAGGATCAGAGGTCATTTTGAGTAGCTTGTTGCAGACAACAGGAAACATTTTAGAAGCTACTGCTAAGAAACAAAGAGAATGGGAGTGGCCCTGCCTATCCAGCATGCTCAATGTGATGAGCAAAGACCAGTCATGGGATCCTCTGATTGACTGGATGCATTGGAAAAGAGTGTTTGTCAGCTAGACATGTAAATATTTCAAGTTAGAGTAGGGTAGGTAGGAAATCTCAATAAAGCTCAGTATGTGAGCATTTAGTCAGTCGTTTTTAATTTCTGCAAAGTTCAGTCCCTGAGCAGTTTTGTCTTTATGCCATGGACCCTTAGCAGACCAGACAGTCTAATCCTGGTTTGACTATGTTTCAACTTCAGTTTTAGAATGTAGAGAAAGAAATCTGCTAGACATTTTAATCCTAGTAGATAGTAGTTTAGGTAGAGAAGCTATGAGTCCAACTATTTAATCTAGTCTCATGGAGAAATAAGGGTAGCAGTAGAATAGGTCTATTTTCCTATTTGTAAAAAATTGATGATGTAAAAGTTCTGCAAGTCCAAATGCACCTCGAAGAAAAAATGTTAGGACAATAGGCTGGGTAGGTATTTGTTTGGGAGAATGTTTTATGCTGATATAATATTCATCATGTTGTGGCAGCTGATAAAAGAAAAGAAAAATATGTGTAAAGTACTAGGCATCTGGCCTACTCCCAAAGATTATTTCTGAGATTCTTGACACCTTCAAGAAGATTCCATCCCCATGTGGAGCCACTGTTAGCAACCTATACATTTTTGACATAGCAAACAAGTGGCTTAATAGGTTATGAGTCTTCAAGAGAAACATTTCCCTTGGAAATCATTCATTCTTGAAGCCTCCATATGTTTTTTGTCCTTCAAGATGATATTCACTGTCGTTTCCATTGAAAAAGCCCTAATGTTTTGTGAATAAATTGCTTTCAAAAGGCCTCCATTTCCCCTTTTTTCACTCACAAAAGAACTCCATTTTTCACCCTTATTCCCTTCACAAAATTCCCCTTTAACCCTCCATTTAACCTCTAAATCCTCCTAAACTCCCCTTTAAACCATATACTGCCCTTTATTTGGTTTAAAATCCTCCTTTGTATCTACCGGAACCCCTCATTTGGCTTTAAAATCCCTGTTTTTTGGCCTAAAACACCCCTTTTACATTCAGGCCTTAAGCCCCTTTTGGCTGAGTCTTTAGCCCCTTTCTCCACAATAACCCGGCGCGAGAACCAGGTGCTAATCGCAATCAGAGTTCCCTATGTTTCGACTTTCCCTTTGTTCTTCAAATTCTTCGATGCGATCGACCTTTTCCTCTACCGGTCCGCGATTAGATCTCCACTGTCGATCTTTTCAGATCCGACGGTTCACAATCAATCACAACACTCCATTGGGTTCTCCACTTCACTCATTACTCCGACCCTCTGATTCAATCCTGACTGTTGAATCCACAAGAACCAACGGCCAGGATTCAATCGCGCTCTGCCTTGGGCCCTCCATCATTTCCCCTCCGATCTAATCTCGACCAGTGATCTCCCTTCTTATCCGACGGTCCGTGCTCAATCGCAAATCGCAAAATCAAAGGCCTCGGAGCTTTGGCCTCTTTCCTTTTCTCCGATGCGAATAGATCTCCATCGTTCATTCTGCTGGATCCGACGGTCCATATTTCATCGCAATCTGCCTTCGACTTTCTCCGTTCCACTTTTCTGTGGATCCCCGATTAGATCCCCGCCATCCATCCCTATAGATCTGACAGCTCTCCTTCTCCCCGCTCATTTGCTTTCCCCTTTGCCCTTCGCTTTCTCTTTTAAATCTCCACCATCCGATCCATAGATCCAACGGTCAATCTTTAACCCACTATTGACCCTTCCCACCTTTCCGCCTATGCATCTTACCTTTATCGAGCTAAACCTGCACCGTCAGATCTTCCGCCCTTCCATCTAATGGCCGAGAAAACATATCGCATAATTTTTGCACCCGAGGTTTAAAGTTCCAAAATTTCGCGATATAAGTGGTTTTGTTTTGCCACGTGGGGAGCAGTGTGTGGTATCGCATTTTTTGGGAGAAATTTCAAAACCACCTCAACGCTGCACGATAACCACTCCTGTTTTCCACTTTAACACCCTCCACAACATATTTCCTATTTTAATCCCGACCGTTGATCTTCGATATCAGACGATCGAGACTTAATTTCATTCCCGTCCATTTGTTATTTACCCATTCTCTCATATGATCCCATCGAAAGATCTGGACCGTCGATTATTCTAATCCAACGGCCCACATTATATCACATTTCATCCATCCACCACTCATCAGACCTTCCAAATAACTCCATCACAAGATCTCCACCGTTGATCTCTTTCACGATCCGAAGACCCCCATTTAACCTTTCCGATGTACTCCCGATCCCACCACCAAAGGCCCTGTTTTCCTCTCATTTCGCCTTTTTTCCTTTGTATTTCCCTGGCATAAACTTTTGTGTTTTAACACTAAAGGTCATTTCTCATGCCTAATTTAGCCTAAACCCTGGTTTCTTGGCATTGCGCCATGTAACCATTTCCGCTCGCTCCTCTGCCTCTGATAAGCTTTCTGAAGCAGTTTTAAGCCCCCGCATAGGATTTCATAATAGTTTCTCATTTTTTTAGGTTTCAAAGCATAATGAAATCACACTATTTTCGCATTCACCGCAATGGTGATTTAGAACGCAGAAAGACCATCACAGAAGCGGCAAAGAGTATCAGTGAGAGGATTAAAGGAATTTAAGCCTGTTATTGAATATTTAATGCTTTAATCCAGTGTTTAAAGGATGAGGACACAGATGAAGATCATGAAGATGATCAAGCAGGCTTAATGAAGCCTAAAGCACACAAACATGCCATATCAGTGCTTTCATTGTCATTAGAACGTTCTTTCCCCAAGAAAGTACTAACCACCCGACCTCTTCCATCTACCATCGAGCACTAGAACTATTATTTCACTGACAAAAGTTTCTAAAGCTGTCAGGATAGCAGTTATGGAGGCATAGAAGACCTGATAGACCTTCAATACCCTTACTAATAGAACAGAGTACTACACCCAGAGAGTACTTCATAGAACATACCTGAGGTTATTGTCAACCTAACAAAGGACTTCCAGACCAGACTACATAGTACACACAGTTAATGAAGAGCCATCATGCAGAGTGGGCAGCCGGATACTTACTCCACTCTGTCTTAATGAATCAATTAAGTTTACAACTACTACGCCTCCTCTCCATTCACCTATAAGTATTCA
Organism: Pinus albicaulis; assembly: GCA_034641835.2. Lineage (NCBI taxonomy): Eukaryota > Viridiplantae > Streptophyta > Pinopsida > Pinales > Pinaceae > Pinus > Pinus albicaulis. Next base: position 16,557 of record JAXQQM020071653.1, read on the forward strand.
TCGAAAATTCATTGTAAAGGTTGTTGTTTTTGGTTGATATGGATTTTATCGACTGTTAGAACTGTTATTGGGGGGAAGTAGCAGAGTAGTTTGTAAATAGTAGGCTGGGAAGAGAAGTTTGGACTGTAATAAGCCACTGAGCTCAAAGTATGTGACTGGTTTTGCACATCAATTGAACAAGAAAATTTCACAGGATCCTAGTCTATATTACTGGTGATGTTTTCCTCATTGTAATTGTTTCCTTTCATGTTATATCATACTATCCATTATTCTCAAATAAAGAACAGCAAGCATAGATTAGGATATACTGCTGGAAGTACCCTAAATCTCACTGTCAAATCTTTATATTTATGTTTTCCTCTGATTGTGTATCTAAGAGCTAATTCACATAATTTAACCAGTCAAAGATGTTGGCTTTCCCATGCTTACTGATGTATGAGTTTAGAGTTTGTTTCCTAGATGTTCTTGTTTAGTTTCAGCTGAAAGAATTGGGATACTGGGGATTTAGAGTTAGCCCTGTCCACTAGGGTCCTTTTCCAACAGTTGGCCTTTCTAAGATCCCTTTGAGCTGGTGTCAAAGAAAAGAATGTTAAAATTCTTTCTTCGATCTATAGACCTTGCTCTGTGTTTAGTCTTGAATGTGTTCTACTTTCTGAAAGTGGTTATGAGGATTGCTGGACCATTTTCCTTTAGAGTATGTTGAAAGTAGGCCTAGAGTTAAATGACCTCTGACCTGATCTTAAGCTACCCTTTGTGTCTTTATTAAGAGTTTCCTCTGAGTATGTCAAAGAAGGCCTGGATTTAAATGACATCTGACCTGATCTATAGACTGCACTTTGGTATTTTTCTTTCACCCACTCTTAATGTTCCATCCCACCATCTATCTAAAAGATCCTTTGGTATAGATGAATTGCCCTATGGAAACCCTTGGATAGTTTTTATGCAAGTAATCCCCTTTCATGAATCCATAGCCCAATGGATTGACACTTTCTTAACCTATCTCCCCATGCTGAAACATATTGCTACTTTGTTCCTTTCCATTTCTTTAACCTTTTCAGTTAATGATCTCCAACCCAACAACCAAATCATATAAAAACCCCTTGTGCTTCACACCTAGCCTAATACCTCAAATTGAGCCTTCAAAGATATACATCATTCTTTGCATTTATAGAGAGATCCATCTTTGGATCCAGGAGGGCTAGATCCTAGGATCCCAAAGTGGTTTGATGTTGTCTTGTCTTTTGGTCTTGCCAATCTGGCCAAAACACAGGAACCCCAACATACCCTTTCACCCATTACAATGCTTTCGGGGCTTTTAACAACCCCAAAACCCCTGCACTAGACTAATTATAATAAAAAATATTCAAAATGGACCAGCTTCGCAGCTTGTTAGGAGACCCTGTTCCAAAAACTACATTTATTTTTCTTCTTCTCTTCTTCCAAATCCTGTAGCCTCTAAATTGTTTCAAAATTTTCTTCTTGTTATATCCTTCAAAACTTATATTCTTTATTTGCTAGTGCAGGTCTTCTATTGTTCCAGGTTTTCTAAGCATGTCGTGGAATTCTTCAAAAATTGGCTTGTATGTGGAATGCTACCACATGTCATCTTTTGTTGTGTGATCTTCATCATCAATTTTTTGCAACATAAGTTTATAATAAAAAAAATATTTCTTCAGAACTCCAATACATGAAAATCTCATTGATGTTTTCATCATCCGAGTTGTCTTCAACTTTCATTTTTGTAGCTTCTATGATGAATTTATCAAGGCATGGTGTTGCAAGCCATGCTTCAAGTAACTTTACTCTTCTTCATAATAATTTTGTGTACCTTAACACTCGAAATCAATGTTATAATTAAAAATATTTGCAGATTCACATTGGTTATGTTCCTTCTTCCCTGTAAGAAGAGATTTCTCCTATTGCACTTTCAATCTACTTCTACCTCTGTCTATGTTTTATCTTTGTTGGATTCCTTCTTTGCCTCTGCCTATATATATGTATTTGTCTTTATATTTGTCTCTTCCACTTTTGTACTATCCTATGCTGTTGCAAAACGGTTGTCTTCCACTTTGTTTTAGACTCAAGTGGACTTGTCTGACTAAATAGCATCATGTTGATATCATGTTTTTTCTCCATCATCTGCAACCATTCATCTTTAGTCAACAAATATTCATCAAAGTTTACATAAGAAATATTAATTGTTGGATTAACCATAGAATTGACTCCTCCAGTGCGAGATTTATTGTCATCAACAAGATATGTTGCTAGATTCACCAAATTTTCCTCAACAAGCTCTGTTCCTGGATTTAGGATATTTTCATCAGCAAGCTCTCTTGTTGGGTTCACAAAATATCGTCAAAAATCTCTCTTGCTAGATTCTCTAAATTTCGTCCACTTGTGACTGTGCATAGTGGGATTCATGAGCATTTATGTGTTCCTTTTATGCTTCTTCCGCAAATTATTCACAGACATTATCCACTTGTGGCTGATGACAGTTGGATTCACCAATATTTTCATCTCGATATAGATATGTTTCTATAGATCCAGCTTCATCTTCAACTTCAATGCCCCCCCTTACACCAAAACTCCTCTCAAGCGTATCCCAAGCTTCATTGGTTTTCTTCGCATCTTAAATCAGGGAAAGAATGTCGTTATCCATATATTATTTTATGCATTTCAATGCAAAGGTGATCTTTTGCCTCTTCCCTTCCAAGTCTTTCAAATAAATTTTGAACATCTCCTGTTGCTTCAACTTTCTTAGCCTCTTGGCTTTTCCCATTTGTTGAGCATTGGCTAATTGTAGCTTAACAAACAAATGTACTTTTAGACATAACAGTTTTGTGGAACAAAAACATCTTTGCGATGTCTTCTCTGTTTCTCACCCTAAAAACAAAATAAGTCTATAAATTTTCTTTGCAAAAATGACACTTACACAAAAGATTTCACAAATCCTTTTTCAAAAAAATTGCAATGCTCACCATTGATCTGAAGAACACCACTTTTGTTTTTGTTTTAATAAATCCTCTTAAAAAAAAATCCTTTTAAATAAATCACTGACCTTTTGAAAAATAAACTTTTAAACATGAGTAATGGGCTTTTGTTTTTTACTAAACTCTTTTGAAAAATCACATGGACGCTTCATTTTTAAACAAATTCAAGTTTGAATACTAGAATAAATTTTTTCTTCATAATGTAATACATCTCATATCATGGACCTTTAAACTTTTCAAATGAAATACATTAAAAAAAAAATGGACTCTTTTTCAAATCTTGACGTGCGGCTTTTAAAATCTCATGGAGAACGAAGCATGACACGGGATTAAAAAATACAAGGCACTAAAAAATCATTTCATGAGTCGTTTTGAATCTACCTTTAAACCACGAACCTTCACTTATTTCTTCATTTTACCATCTCATATTCCTTCATTTGACCTTCGTACAAACTTAGTGGAGTCGTTATTTTTATTTATAAAAAAACTACCTAGTCATTTAGTGAACCAAGCTTTGAATTTTTCTTCCTCGTTTGTGCAGTTCTCAACGGCTTCTCTCTGTGCAATTTTGTGCTTTCCTTCAATTGAAGAGTTGTGTCAATTTTAAAAATTCGACAATTTTGTAAGTTTGGACATGTTTGTGTAGTTTATTCTTTGTTGGGATGCAAAAGTGATGTTGATGTGAAATTCAAGCTTTTTTGTACTTTCTCATCGACCTCACACGACCCTTGCTTCTTCTTTGCGAGCCCCAAAGAAATTGAAGTGTTGCTCTCTTTGGAGCCTTATGTGACTTGATGCTCTAATACCATGAAAAAGAATAAAGAAGTGAAAATTTGTGGAACAAAGGATTGATCTTTTTAATATTGTGAATTAGTTAAATAAGATTACGTTGGAGACATCAACAATAAATGATTGCAATGGGACTAACCTAAAACTGGACTAACTGAAATTGAACTGGGACACTTGTATGGAAGGTTTGACACTTAGTAGGTAGTTGGAATTAGATTCTCCAACACTCCCCCTTAATTACAACCACATAAAAATCTAATTAGCATGTCCGCTGGTCTATGTCTCAGCTAGGCTTAAAATTTTAAAAATTGACTTCAACTACATTTACTTTTCTTCTTCTCTTTTTCCATATCCTGTAGCTTCTAAATCGTTTCAGATTTTTCTTCTTGTGGTATCCTTCAAACCTTTGTTTCTTCATTTGTTGTTGCAGGTCTTATATTATTCTAGCTTGTCTAAGCATTTCTTGGACTTCTTCAAAAACTGGATTGTATGTTTACTACAACTACATGTCATCTTTTGTTGTGTGTTATTCATTATCAGTATGGTGCAACATAAGTTTATAATAAAAAAATATTTCTTTAGAACTACAATACCTAAAACATTCATTGATGTTTTCATCATCCAAGGTGTCTTCAACATTCATTTATGTGGCTTCTATGCAAACTTTATCATCACATGATGTTGCAAGCCATGACTCAAGGAAATTTAACTCTTCTTCAAAATCGTTATGTGTACCTACACACTTGAAATCAATGTTAGAATTAAAAATATTTGCAGAACCGTATTGGTTTTGTTCCTTCTTCTCTGTAAAAAGATATTTCTCGTGTTGCACTTCCAGCTATGCTTTTGCCTCTGTCTCTGTTTTCTCTTTTTTGGCTTCCTTCTTGTCCTCTGCCTCTATCTCTATCTTTTTCTCTTCCACTTATGTACTAACCTATGCTGTTGCAAACATGTTGTCTTTCACTTGGTTTTCAAACTCAAGTGAGCTTGTCTCACTAAATAACATCATGTTTTTGCTGCATCATTTGCAACCATTTATCTTTAGTCAACAAATATTCATCAAAGTTTAGATAACAAATATTAATTGTTGGATTCACCATAACATTGACTGCTCTAGTGCCAAATTTAATATCATCAGAAAACTCTATTGTTGGATTCACCATATTGTCATCAACAAGCTCTGTTGTTGGATTCACCAAATTCTCATCAACAAGCTCTATTTTTGGATTCACTAAATTGTCATCCACTTTTGACTATGCACAATGGGATTCACGAGAATATATGTGTTTCTTCTCTTCTTCTTCTGCAAATTCTTCACATACATCATCAAATAATGGTTGAGTGAAGTGGGATTCACTAATCTTTTCATCTCGTTGTAGAGATGTTGCTAGAGATCCACCTTCATCTTCAACTTCAATGCTCCCCCTTACACCAAAACTCCACTCAAGGGTATCCCAAGCCGCATTGTTTGTTTTGACATCTAAAATAAGGGAAATAATGTTTTCATACATTTATTATTTTATAAATTTCAATGAAAAGGTGTTATTTTTCCTCTTCATTTCCAAATATTTCAAATATATTTCGAACATATCTTGCTGCTGCTTCAACTTTCTTAGCTTCTTTGATTTTTCCATTTGGTTAGAATTGGCCAACTGTAACTTAAAAAACAAATGTACTTGCAGACATAATAGTTTTCAAGAACAAAAAAATCTTTGTGATGACTTCTCTACTGCTCAACGTTGAAGAAAAATAGGTCTACAAATTTTCTTTGCAAAAGTGACACACAAAATATTTCACAAATCATTTTTCAAAAAAAATAAATTTCCTTTTAAAGAAATCGTTGACCTTTTGAAAAAGTAACTTTCAAACATGAGCAATGGGATTTTCTTTTTGCCTAAATTGACCTTTTGAAAAATCACATAGACGCTCTGTTTTTAAACAAATTAAAGTCTTAATACTTGAATGAAAAAATTTCTTCATAATGTTATGCATCTCAAATCGTGGACCTTTAAGATTTTCAAATGAAAGACATTAAAAAATGAAAAAATGGAGTCTTTTTCAAATCTTGACGTGAACCTTTTAAAATCTCATGGAGCACGAAGCATGAAAATAGGATTAAAATAATATAAGGCACTAAAAAATCATTTCATGATCCCTTTTGAATCTCTTTTTACACCATGAACCTCCACGAATTTCTTCATTTGACCATCTCGGATACCTTTGTTTGGCCTCCTTACAAACTTAGTGGAGTCATCGTTTTTATATATAAAACACATTACCTCGTCTTTTAGTGAACCAAGATTTGAATGTCACTTCCTCCTTTGTGCAGTTCTCAATAGGTACTCTGCAATTTTTCACATTCCTTCAATTGAAAAGGTGTTTCAATTTTAAAAAATTGACAATTTCATAAGTTTGGACACGTTTGCACAGTTTATTCTTTGTTTGGATGTGAAAGTTACACAAATGCAAAATTCAATTTGCCTTCGTACTTTCTCCTCGACCTCTCACGGCCCTTTCTTCTTCTTTGCGAACCAAAAAAAAAATGAAGTGATATTCTCTTTGGAGCCACTTGGTGCTATGATACCATGACAAAGAATGAGGAAATGAAAAATCGCGGAGCAGATGATTTATCTTCGCATATATTATGAATCAGTTAAATAAGATAACATTGGGTATATTAACAAAAATGAATGCAGTGAGACCAACTTAAAATTGGACTAACTAACACTGAACTTGGACACTTGGATGGATGGTTTTGGCACTTAGTATGTGGTTGAAATTAGATTCTCTAACACTCCGCCCCACCCCCCGCCTCTTAATTAAAAACACATAAAAATTTAATTAACATGCATGTTGGTCTATGTCTTAGGTAGGCTCACAATTTAAAAAATTGACTTCAACTACATTTACTTTTCTTCTTCTCTTCTTCCAGATTTTTAGATCCCTATAATACTAATGTAGCCCCCTTATTGCTATTGTTAGTGTATACCCTTTATTGTTTTGGTGTCATCCTTGTAGGTTGTGGAAGGATATGAGCATAAACACTTTCATATTTATAGTTGTGAGTGGTAGAATTCCTTGTTGCCATATTTTTCTTTCAACTTTTCTTGCCACCCTAAATGCCTTCTCCAATGAATCAAGTTCCCAAAGGAGAACCTCATGTTTAATATTATGCTTTAAGGACCCTATGAATAAATCAGTCCTATGCTCCTCTGGAATATCGTTTACCCTGATATTCAATTTTCCTTTCCTTCCCAAAAACATTTTAAGAAAAGTTCTTGAAAATTAAAAGTTATGATCCCCAAAGATTGTAACCATTGGACTCCTAGTATAATATTAGTATCACCCATTGGAATGGAAATCATTGGAATATTCAATACATATTCCCCCATGTTCATCTTCATATTAGAATGGATAATGAAGACATTCAAAAAAAAAACATTCAGAACTCATGAGGGTCATTATGAATTTTTGGCCATGCCTTTTGGCCTTACTAATGCACCTTCCACATTTCAAGGTTTGATGAATTCCATTTTCAAACCCTTCCTTAGAAAATTTGCGTTAGTATTTTTGATGATATATTAATCTACAACAAGTATTGGAAGGATCATGTTCAACATGTTGACAGGGTGCTCAAACTATTGGAGGAAAAACAATTATATGCAAAAGCCTCTAAACGTTTCTTTGGAGTACAAAAGGTAGAATATTTGGGTCATACTATATATCATGAGGGTGTTAAGGTAAAACCTAACAAAATTAAAGCTATCAAGGAATGGAAAATCCCCACAACCATAAATCATCTTCGAAGATTTCTGAGGTTGACACGGTTGGTGAGCCCTGGTATTGCACCAAGAGTGCTGCAACTCCTAGGGGTTTCCCTACTTTACATTATCAACCCATATTTCATACAAACTTGGAGGTGACAGTGCTATATATATAGCAGATGCATTCTATTCATGTCATCCTCTTCCGCTCTACGAAAGGGTGCTACTTCTAGGGTTTTTCGGTAAAGTCTGTCACACTTCAATGAAACTAAATTAAATTGCAGAAAGGAAATGACAGAAATGAAACTAAATTAAATTTTTGAAAAAAAATGACAGGAGAGGAAACTAATTTAACTTGCTAAAAATAAATGGAAAAAAAAAAAACTAATTTAAATAGCATAAAGGAAATGATGGAAAGGAAACTAATTTAAATTGTCGAAAATAAATGGCAGAAAAGAAACTAATTTAAATCACACTTAACTTGGCCAATCATCTAAAAACATCCTACTTATATTATGCTCTGTCTATCATGCTTCTATCCATGCAGCTATCCATGACTTAATTCTAATTGGAAAAGTGTTGATTGCAGTCTGGAGGGAAATGGGGTAAAGGTGATAATGGAGGGCTTAACCGCATGGGACAAGGCTTAGAGGTGGAAAGAGTGGTTTAGACTTTATTAAAACTTATTATGTCACAAACATTCTTTGGAGAGGGAGGCCTTTAAAATTGCGATGGCGGAGTTGTAAGAGGGGGGTGGCAATGTAATATCACAATATCGCAATGCTGGTGGGGAAGTAGAAGTGTTATTCGAGAGCGGGAGAGAAATGCAAAAATGAGATGGGATAGAAATTTCAAAATGCGAAATGCGATGGGACAGAAATTGTGAAATGCAAAATATGATGCGAGGACGGGGTGGTGAGTCTCCTCCAACCTGGTCCACCCTCGCCTGACTCAGGGTTACCGTTCCCTCCCCCCCATCATCTTCCTTCTCCCTTCCCCCCCTGGGTTGTTTTCAACTCATATTTGATGATGCTTCCAATGGAAACCCTAGCCAAGTGGGATATTGTGGCATCCTCCGTGATGACAAAGGATCACCACAGGCAGGGTATGCAGGCTCCATTAGTACATCGACAAATAATGTTGCAAAGAAAACTGGCTTGGAATTGGGACTGCCTCTGGTGATAGAACTCGGTTATAAGTGTCTACAGATAGTTGGGCACTCCTCGCTAATTCTGGATATGACCCAGAAAATCATCAATGACTCGGATCCTCATAGAATAGCTAATATCTGGAGGTTGGATGCCCAACTTTCCTGCATGAAAGGTCTCATCAATGACTTGGATCCTCATAGAATAGCTAAGATCTGGAGGTTGGAGGCCCAACTTTCCCCCTACACCCACCCCCATGATGATAGTTTCGATATGATTTTGTAATTTTGTAGAAAACAACCAAGTGCTTGCAAGCACCCACATTATGCAGGTAATGCATGCCTTCTGGGTTGACTGAATGTAATCAAGCCATGGTGGCTCCTACTATAAATTTTGTTTTTGTTGTGATAATATAATACAGACTTTGACCGACACAAAAAAAATATTAATAATAAAATAATTTTAAATAAGTTTAACATTTACATTTAATATATATTAAACATAATTTAAGAATATTATATAGATTTAAGTGAAACCCTTGACAAAGAATGTGAATTCAATTTATGCCACAAAAGTAAGGTGTTGATTTCTATTTTTCAAGGTTTTCCCTTCTTTTGAGTGCAAAGGCAAGCAAATGTTTTCATAGAATCTACTACGAGACCCACATTGGTATTTCTCTCATGGTTAAAGTTCCATTCAACATTATAATTTTCCCCTGGAAATATTCAAAACTCATGCAACTCTCTGTTGCCAAATCCATGCCCACCTCAACCCTATACTCATCCTCTTTTCCCCTCATTTGGAGAAGCCCTTGATATAGCATAGACTAAATAGAGTTTTGACAATAGTTTTCCACTTGCACCCACTATTGGTTGCTGCTTCTTGGTAGCTACCACCACCAATTTGTCCTTTTGTAGTGGCAAGAATTCTTAACAATGCCAATGGGTTATCATTTTCATTATCATCATTAAGCAAGTCAAAGGGATTCATATTGAAATTGTATATTTCATATTCAAATTAACATTTTCTTTAATTATAACTATATTTTCCATTTCGATATAGGTCATCAAGATCCATATTGTTGTAGTTTCACACTCACCTCGTTGGGAATCGATCACTTGGACTTACCACCACTCTAGGATCCAACCTAGGACCACTCATAAAGGTAATGATAATGGTTTAGAAATTTAATAATGCTTGCAGGTTTTGATGTAATGGGAAACATCTACATGGTATTAGAGCCTTGACTCAAGTTCGATTTCCTGATTTTTGTTTGAGGGGGGGTGTTTGATTTTCACACTCACCTCATTGAGAATCGATCACGTGGACTAATCGCCACTCTGTGATCCACCTTCCGACCACTAATAAGGGTCATGATAATGGTTTGGAATTTTACTTAGGATTTTATGCCATAGTTGTGGCCATATAAGAGACAAAGGATCTCTCACAATTTTTAGTGGATTAGCTTCATGCATCACTAATGTATCATTAGCATAGGTTGAACAGAACATCAAACTCATCATTGGAGCATTCCTTCAAGACACAAGTTTCATTTGGTCAAGGTAGAGGTCGAGGAAGATCATATTACATAGGAAGAGGAATAAGCCCACATAGAGGTGGAAGAATCAACCCTTTAAGTTCAAGTGGAAGGGGCAACAATCAAAATCCAAGTCAAGGCCCAAGCCAAAATCAAGCACAAGGTCAGAGGTATGATCAATCTCAAGTTCAATGTCATTATTGTAAGAAGCATGGTAATTTTGCAAATGAATGTAGAAAGAAGCAATATGACATAAGTAACAAACCAATTGCAAATTTCATAAAGGAAAATCAAAATCATGATAGCATGTTTTTAGCTTGTAATGTAACACAAGAAAAACAAGGGGATGTGTGTTTTATCACAAAATTGCACTTGATTGGATGCTAATCAGACAACTTCATGTAATTGTTTCAAACCAACATGTGACTGAAGCTAAGCCTCTTAAGTCTGAGAGGGCTCTCTCAAAAGAGGTTAATGATATTTGATTATGATAAAACTAGATGGCTAACTCTACTTGGAAAATAACTTGCTTGCGATGTGTGTAGGTTGAAAAGAGTATAAGTCTACTATCATTGGGCTTATGGAGTCAACAAATTTAGCAGTTCATTGGTAAATTCACTTGACATGGAAGCTGAGGCAAGTAAAAAAAATTTGTAGAGGTAAATCACATATGAAACATGAAATAACACAACCAATTCATCAATAAAGGAAGTCAGAGCACACACCTATGAATTTTGAGTATTAAAGATGAAAACCACTGCAAATGGTACACATATAAAGTATAGATCAATTAAAAACTAAAAGCTCCATGAGAATCTCAGGTTGGTCAAGTAAAAGTCCTCTATATTACTGAAAACAGTGAAATTACATAAAGTTGCAGTATTGCCAAAAAATCTCCAACTCTTTACCAATTCGAATATATGCCCTTTAATAGACTTGTTACATGAGAGATGATCTGCCTCTTGGATAGATTCATCAAAATTTTACTAATGACACCTTGCATAACAAGAAAACATGTTCTTTAATGATAAAATGACATCTACACTATGAAACACTCATTTTCCTAATAGGACTCAAACTACTACAAGTTACATCAACTACCTTATCTCTTAAAAAAGTTGCACACCTGACAACTAATGATTCACATGCTCGAATGAGCTATTACAGAACTCATCACTACTTGACAACTTGATTAGCCTCCTCAAAATCTAGAAACAAACCCTATTTTTCAGGCAACTGGTCTTTATCTTCAACAAATGGTTTGGCGGATGAGTTGTCTTCATCTCATGGTCTTCAAGTCTTGGATAACTGCTGGCATAGTGCTTTGACCCTTTGAAGGTATCCACCTGCAAAACTTCCCAAAAACCTGCTCATAAACCTTCCACACAGCATGCTACGAAAGTATGGAAGTTTCGTAGCATACAAAAAATGACCTCTGCCATCAGAATTTTTGCTTATTTTCTCTTGCATTATGTCCATTATGCCTTGACACATCCTCCATATCATTTACTGCCCTTAAAAGTTACCAAAAGTGGTTTTTCAAGAAAAAACAAAGCTACAAGTGGTTTTGTAGCATTTTCTTGGCTTCAAGCCTACGAAACGCTACGAAACTCCTGAAAAACTATGAAAATTCCATATTTTTTCCTAACTTCAAAATATGCCTTCCAGCTGTAAAAAAATTATTTCCAACATTCCATTGACATTTTAAAACATAAACCAGCTCAAAATATGAATCTTGATGTGTTTCTTCCTCACTGATGATAAGTTGAGCTATTGGCCCCTCAACTACTATCATTTTTAGGCCTTTCTTCTCCAACTCCTCATGGATTAGTTCTAGTTGTTCTTGGAGGTATTTAACCTGATCCTTCAGATTTATGATGGTAGATTTCAAATTCAAGTTCATTCTTCTGACATGTTTCACCTCTTTCCTTAATAGCATAGTCCATTTGATTAATTGTTATGTGTTGTTGTAATATCCCAAAATAGGGATTTTCTACAACAATAAGAATATCTTAAGATATTCTAAAGTTAGAGATCAGCAATATGTAAACACAACTAGAAATAGTAGTGAATAAACATCATACCAAAATGTATGGAAACCATAGAGCCATTTTATTATGTAAATTAGCAGCAAACATGTACAATACAACTCAAATGATCAAGGCAAACAAGCATCTCATGAATACATGTGAAAAGATGGAATGTTGCTCTATTGCAGAATGCTCATGAATATGGAATGCGCAGTCATAGAAGGTGCACTGCTATAGGGGAATGAAAAATAACATACATCTACATATAGATGGCTCATACAACATTGGGAGTGAAGATCTATGATCCCAATCACTACCTGATCTGAATGGAAAATGGCATCAACCCATGGTATTCATCTACCCATGTTATCCATCCACCCATGGAATTTACCCATGGTATTGTAAATGGCATCGACCCATGGTATTCATCCACACATGGGATTTACCCATGGTATTGTAAGTGGTATCAAATTCAGGTTACGCCTCGATGGGAATGAGGGTTTGAAACATATTTCAATTTCAATGTTTTGCAGCAATCTTCAGCAAAATCTGTGAATTTTTTTGGGCGGCGAGTTTTCAGATCAGATCTGAAAATTTTGGTGAAAATTTTACAAAAACAAAGACCAAGTCTGGATTCCTTGCGAAAAAATACTCAAATTAAAAAAAAAAAAATCGGCCAAATTGGAGTTCGGATGACGGAGATATCGCTGATTCAAAATCAGCAATGTTGAAGCAATTTTTCTGACGACAATTCATGGACGGCGGCTCTCTTGTCACTTTTCACAATTTTCAGTGAAAAATTTTAGAAGAATGGATATAGATCTGAGCTCCTCTTGAAAAATCACCCAATTTCCAAAAAATCAGTCGAATCGGAGTCCGGATGTGGGAGTTATCGTTGATTTAAAGTCAACTATTTTTTTCAGAAATTTTGTGACGGCAAGACAGTTCCAGTGAAAATCTGAGAGTCTAGAGTCTCCAGATAGTGGTTTCAAACAAATGAGAAGATGTAGAATGATCATTCCATTTCCAAAAATAGGTTATAATAAATATTCTAAGTTATATTGACCAAGTTATGCTCATTTTAAATCTGGAGCAGCATTCGGAGCGGGTTCCCTTTGGAGACGTGCCCTCCCACCCCGCTTTAGTAGGCACCTGTTTCACATTCATCGGTTTCATCATAGTAGCATTCGGCCTGGGTTATTTGGAGACGTGCCCTCTCACCCCAAGCTATGTAGGCACCTGCTACTTCATCAACAATCAGCATCACGGTTATGGGTCAACTGCACAAAATCATTTTCATCGAAGTCCATTTGCTAGGCCGCACACTGTTAGTAACACAGTTGGTCATAAGCATTACAGGGTATCTCTATCATTGGATCTTCGTTTTTCATGGTTTTTTTTCATCCACAAACCCACACTTCATCGAAGTCCATTTGCTAGGCCGCACACTGTCAATATCACAGTCAGTCACAAGCATTACAGGGTATCTCCATCCTCAAATATTTGTTCATCACGGTTATGGGTTAACTACACAAAACCCTTTTCTTTAGTGGCTTTTCATATTCAACAAAGGCTTATCAGGAGGGAACTTCACGCAATGGGGACCATTACTTCTTAAGGAGGGAGGAATGATCTGAATGGAAAATGGCATCAACCCATGGTATTCATCTATCCATGTTATCCATCCACCCATGGAATTTACCCATGGTATTGTAAATGGCATCGACCCATGGTATTCGTCCACACATGGGATTTACCCATGGTATTGTAAGTGGTATCTACCCATGGTATTGGCCTATGGTATCTACGCAAGGTATTGTAACTCAAAAAGGCTATAAATAGCAAGCCTCAGTTTGTAAAAGGACAGATTGTCCGCCACAATGTAGCTTCTACAATTATTCTGTGTTTTAATAAAATAAGTTTCTTTGTGGTTTTATTTTCTTTGTGTTCTCTCTTTTTTTTGGCATTCTAATTTTTCAGATTTTGTCAGATCCATTTCAATTTTTTTAGATCTTGGGGGCCTCCCCTCAAGATCCGGATCACTACCTCAAGACAATCCTGGAAGGATTGGCTGAAATATGCAAAACTGCAAAATGTCGGAGTTGCAGGGTAGTAGCTACAACTCAAGAACTGAAAATGAATGGAGAAGGCTGGAGATGCTGCAACTGATGAAAAGAACTCCTCCAATGGATCTCTCAAGTGAAAGGCTGATCCTATCACTGAAGATCTCACCCTCCAAACAATTTACAAAAGCCCCATTGCAAATGCTCACTAGAAATAATGTAGTTACTGTAGGAAACTGTGTTGTAGGGGTAAGGGAATGGGTTGGCCCAATTCCAAGATCTGCAATAAGCTCCAAGGGCTTCTAAATTGATCTCCCAAAGGAAAGAGAGACTCCTCCTCTGAAAAACAAGTGATGGAAGTGGTGTTGTGAACCCTCACTGCAACACCCTACAACACAACATTATTCTGCTTCAGAAATAACGCTGCAGCTGAATGAGGATGCTTGGCCTCAAGCCTGGATGTGAAGCAAATTAGTACAACTCCTTCAAGAGGCCTCTCGAGAAAGGAGAAGGATTCCTAAACAGGAAATCCTTGTGTTAAGCAGCACTACAACTCTGCTAAACAACAGGAGGATGCACAAAGTCTAAACAGACAATGAAATCAATAATCTCAATCATGAATGACAATGGATGCCTTTCCCTCCTTTTAAACAAGTGAAATCCCTCTCTCCATGGTTCCTACTCAGTAGGGTTTCCTCCACCAAATAACCCTATTCCCATTCATACTGCGATGTCTTTCAAAGTGTTCTCCACCTCCTCTCCCAGTGTTGTTGACTTGGTCAAACTTGACCTTGTCTCCATGCAAATGTCCTCTTTCACACATAAGGGTGTGAAATCCAGCTCTTATGACTATCCCCTTTCACATTTGAGGGATTTTATTCATGTTTTTAATAATCATGGGCTTCCTTAACCATTTATTTAGCTGCTAGGTGATAAAAACAAACTTTTAATATTCCATTTAGATGTGTGCTAAAATGGGAATATTACAGTCCTTCCCTCCCAAATGTTGATTGTCCTCAAGAAACTGCAAGGATAGAACTGGAAAGTCTCCTCCCAAGGCATGGAGTCTAAAATATGTTGAGGAACATCTTCCCCATGTGAATCCTCCATCCCCCAAGCAAACACCCATACAAAATGAGTTACCTCCCAACATGGCAACTCCTGAAAATCCTCTTCCACCTTTGGCTCCTGCAATGTAGGTGGGCTGAAAATCTGATCTTGGTAGACAAAATAGCCTACCCCATGTTTCCCTCCTCTCCACTTAGGATAAGTGTAGAGTATATGTTGATCTTGGGCTGCAATGATATTGCCCTCAAGTGGCAAGATGAAAATTAGACCTCCAAGGATCTCTTCTCCAATGTTATGAAACATGTTGGCCCATATCATCTCATATGTGATGAGTTGGAAGTCATCATCATATGGCATCCAATCAATCATATGGATCACCTCAAATGGAAAAAAGTGTTTTGCTGTAGTGGCCACATACTCTCTCACGCTCCCCTTAGAACATGCAATGAAAACTATGTGGGAGATCTCTCCCCCAAGGGACACATCCAACCAATGTGTCATTCCCCCAATCATGCTCCTAAAAAATATAAAAACAACAGCAACATAAGGAACCATAATGAGAACTATGCTTGCTGCCATACATAGCAAGGGAGAAGGAAAATGGTCCCTCAAATGTAACCAACGCAGTTTGGCCCTCAACTACAAAAGAGTGTGACAAAAAGTGTGGTTTCTCAACCACTTGCTTGTTGTCCCACTCTCCTCATATGTTCAAAGAAAGTGAATGATGTATGGTGCAAAGTGAGCATGTTCTCCAAAATAACTCTCCTCCCCAAGTTCTCCTAGGAAGTGGTCACCAATACTGCTCATGGCCTCAAGTAGACCATGAGGTCTAGAAAAAAGAATGCTCCTCCTTAGAGGAACATCCTGCACATGTATGGTTAAGGGATGCATAGATACATTATACAAATAATTATGCAAACAAGCAATACCCTTACCATATGTCTTAATCATACAAATGGAGTGGCTCATAGATGAGTCTCCTCTCATCCTCAAAGAGAAAAGAGGTGGTTGTGCTAAATCTTCCAAAGAGTTATGTATCTCCTCCATCTTCACATGATCCATGCATCTCCTCATATGCTGATATATCTCCTCCTTAAACCCCTTCCAAAAATACCCCTCCATGATGGTGTGGTATGCTCTCAAAGAACAAGTGTGGTTGAAAATGAAATCCTCATGAGTTGCTTGTAGCAACTTCTCCTTGAGCTTGGAAGCTCCAAATAATAAGATCCTACCATGATAGTAGATGACCCCATCTCTGACTGAATATCCCTCCTCATGCAATTGTTCATCCAATATCATGCAAGTGAAAATATCCTTGGAATACTCCACCAACAGCTGGGAGTTCCAATATGGGTCCTTCCTCCATAGTGACAGCGCTGATGATCTCTCATGAAGAACATCTGTCATATGGTCATCCTCTTCTTTGACATCTCCCATGCCAAAGATGCAAGTTGGAAGGTTGTTATCCTTCCCCTGTTGCTTTTGCCACAACGCAAAATCTAAAATGAGAGTGGGTAAAGATGATGTTGATAGAATGCCTCTCTCCTCCTTGAGTCTACCCAAGATTCTCAGCGCTGTAAAATTACCTCCCAAGGTCTCTACTCCTCTGAAATCAGTGAATGGTGCCTCGAAATGTGAAGCATCTCTCATCATTTGTTGATCTGGTGGTCTCCTTGGTGAAATATCTCCATGCAATGAGACATTATCATCAAGATTATACTGCATACATGAATGGAAAGACTTGTCCCTGCTCTCACTGCGCAATCCAATATCCCTCTTAGGTGCATCAACCTCATGCAATAGACAGGGATGTGTGCTCCTCATTACATGATGTTGGTCATCCTCCCTATCTCCTCCTTGTATCTCCATAGTTCCACACCTCATCATCAATGGCACATGTAGAACATGAGTTGTGCCTTGATCTCCACACATGAGATCATGGGGACTTCCTTGCAAAGATGCAAGAATCCCTCTAGTTGGAGCAAGAGCTCCTCCTTCCTTTGCATGAGGTGCTAGATCAACTCTAGATCTGACAACATTGTTGCCCTCAGCCTCCTCAACGTGAATGGGAAACCTCCCAATGATTGGATCCTTCTTTGAAAAAGGGGTCTCCATGCCTTCGTGTGCTAACATACAAGATAAAGGTCTTGCCTCTAGAAAATTATGATGCAAGTTATCAACCTCTTCCATGGGTTTCTGAAGTGGTTTTGGTTTTATGATTTCCTCCATCACATGTGAGGTCTTTGTTTGTTTAGATTTTTTTTGCTTCTCCACATGTGTTTCAGAAATTTTCTATCAAACTTTTCCACCAATGTTTTAATGAACCTTGCATATAAAGAAGTATTTGCATTCTTTAAATAAAAATACTCAAATATCCACCATGCATAGGCCTTACCTCCAAAATGCAGCACTGCTAATCTGATGGCTTCATCTTCAGAAATTTGGTGGTGCTGCAAAAAGGTGTCTAGCTCTTCCGCCCAAGCCCTAGATGAACATGTATGGGAACCATCAAAGGTCGATAGAAGAAATCTATCCACATTATGTTTCTTGCTCCTCCTCACCTTGATCTTGCAAAACTCCGAAAAAAGTGATACGATCTCCAAACTTCTGAGTTTGAGATTCATACTCATGCAAGAAACCACTAAGAGTTCCCCTCTTAAGCATTCCTTCTTCCTCTCTTTCTCTTATGGAAAAACTGGCCATGTGATTGTGTTTTGCATCATAGGGTGTGGTTGCATGCTCACACTCCCCATAAGAAAATATAGAGTTTGATTCAGTTTCAAACCCTCTTGGAGATTCTGTACATATCTCCCTCCTTATCTTCATGAAATCTTCATGAATGCTCTGTACAGATTTTGGAAGAAGCTTTGTAAGCCTATCTTCCTTTCTCTGTCCACATAATGGAGTCTTCATCTTATCTTTTCTCGATAGCATCATGGCTGAGATCCACATGTTGAGCCAAGATTATTCTTTGATACCACTGTAATATCCCAAAATAGGGATTTTCTACAACAATAAGAATATCTTAAGATATTCTAAAGTTGGAGATCAGCAACATGTAAACACAACTGGAAATAGCAGTGAATAAACATCATACCAAAATGTATTGAAACCATAGAGCCATTTTATTATGTATATTAGCAGCAAACATGTACAATACAACTCAAATGATCAAGGCAAACAAGATTCTCATGAATACATGTGAAAAGATGGAATGCCACTCTATTGCAGAATGCTCATGAATATGGACTGTACAGTCATAGAAGGTGCACTGCTACAGGGGAATGAAAAATAACATACATCTTCATATAGATGGCTCATACAACATTAGGAGTGAATATCTATGCTCCCAATCACTATCTCAAGACAATCCTGGAAGGATTGGATGAAAGATGAAAAACTGCAAAATGTCGGAGTTGTAGGGTAGCAGCTGCAACTCAAGAATTGGAAATGAATGGAGAAGGATGAAGATGCTACAACTGATGAAAATACCTGCTCCAACAGATATCTCAAGTGAAAGTTTGATCCTATAACTGAAGATCTCACCCTCCAAACAATCTGCAAAAGCCCCACTACAAATGCTCACTATAAATAACGCAGTCACTGAAGGAAACTGCATTGTAGGGGCAAGGGAATGAGTTGGACCAATGCCAAGATCTACAATAAGCTCCAAGGGCTTCCAAACTGATCTCCCAAAGGAAAGAGAGACTCCTCTAAAAAACGAGTGATGGAAGTGGTGTTGTGAGCCCTCACTGCAACACCCTGCAACACAACATTATTCTGCTTTAGAAATAACGTTGTAGCTGAAGGAGGATGCTTGGCCTCAAGTCTGGATGTGAGTCAAATCAGTACAAATCCTTCAAGATTCCTCTCAATAAATGAGAAGGATTCCTAAATAGGAAATCCTTGTGCTAAGAAGCACTACAACTCTACTAAACAGCAGGAGGATGCACAAAGTCTAAAC
The DNA here is from genome assembly GCA_034641835.2 of Pinus albicaulis. Taxonomy (NCBI): domain Eukaryota; kingdom Viridiplantae; phylum Streptophyta; class Pinopsida; order Pinales; family Pinaceae; genus Pinus; species Pinus albicaulis. The sequence continues at coordinate 35,910 of JAXQQM020071653.1, forward strand.
AGACAATGAAATCAATAATCTCAATCATGAATTACAATGGCTGCCTTGCCCTCCTTTTAAAAAAGTGAAAGCCCTCTCTCCATGAGTCCCACTCATTAGGGTTTCCTCCACTAAATAACCCTCTTCCCATTCATATTGCGTTGTCTATCAAAGTGTTCTCCACCTCCTCTCCTAGCGTTGTTGACTTGGTCAAACTTGACCTTGTCTCCATGAAAATGTCCTCTTTCACACATAAGGGTGTGAAATATAGCTCTGATGACTATCCCCTTTCATATTTGAGGGATTTTATTCATGTTTTTAATAAGCATGGGCTTCCTTACCCATTTATTTAGCTACTAGGTGATAAAAAAAAAAGTTTAATATTCCATTTAGCTCTGTGCTAAAATGGGAATATTACAGTTGTCTAGGGTCTTTGATACACTATCAACCTGCTCTTCCCAAACCTCTTTCATCTTTTCAAACTGATTTTTCTGGATATTATGTTTCCTTTCCTCCTTCTTCATGACAGCTATTTCATGATTAGCCAACTTCAATTGTTCTTCAAGGAGTCAAAACTCTGTTTTTTTCCATTATTTTCTCTTTTTCTTTCTTTAGCTTGCTAACTAGATCTTTTTATGTAGGTGATGAAATATCAATCATGTCTTGTTGTGGCTGGACTATGTCAGTAGGTGGATGAACTTCTTTGCTTCTCTCCAAAAATTTTCTAGCATGCCTTGTCATGGGCTTCCTAGCCTGAAACATAAAACATGCATCCTCACTTGCAAACTCAAGCTTTTTTGCAGATTTAGCTTACCTGAGTTTCTGACCACCTTCATCTATATCCTCGGCCTGGACTATAGCAGTCCCTTCAATATCAATGGAATGTAGTATGTCTTCTAAATTTCCTTTAGCCACAGTTTTATATTCTAAAGCCACTGTTTGAATCCTTGTAATCCTTTTGCTTCCTTGTTTACTCACAGCTTACTCTTGTTTTGAAGGTTTTCTCATTATTGACTTTTGTTTTGCAAGTGGAACAATGGGTGTAACAAATATTTGAAACTATTATGTTTCCATCATGACTGTTTCACTTTGTTCTGCCCTTGGTGGTTCACTTTTTTCTGCCACTAAAGGTGATGGGATACCCCTAGGTTTAGGATTTCTTGTAGGGGTAAGGGTATCCATTTCAAAACCACTAAAAAACAGTAAAGAAGACCAGTATCTGTCTTTGTAGCTCATCTAAAACTAGAAATTTTATTAAACCATGATGAAACAATGAGGTTTCACTTCCTTCAAATTTTTCTTGAACTTTATCTTCAATCTTGGCTAAACTTTTGTGTAAATAGAAAGGAAAATCAAGAGATATCTTACCAGCAAAGTGTAGGAGTAGCTTGAAATGGTAAGAATAGACTTTATGGTATCTCCCTTCACAAGTGAAATATTTCGGGATGATAAGCAGCAACTTTGAGAAATTATCCTTCATGCAACTCCTTGGAATGGCATTTTAAGGTCCATTTCACTTTTTTCTAGCATAATAAACTCTTTGCACTGCTCCATGTTGAATTTGAACCCTTTGAACCATTTTTCTTGTCCTCTTGGAATCCCTGTTGTTGCTGCAATGACCTTTGGTGTAATGGTGAGATTCAGCATCCCCACTTTAGTAGTTGTTCCACTGAAGTTTAGGGAAAATTCTTTGGAAACCTGTACATGGCAGCCTTGTAGTCTTTCACAAAACTATAAACATCATGTCCTTTTGAAGATTTCTATAGTTTTTAGGTCTTCATTTATCAGGTTCATATCTGATGGCTCATATCTGAGACATTGGCCACCCTTATTTGTCTTTCTTTTTGAATCCATAGTTTCTTTCGTGTCTTCTCTACCTCGCTTGATAGTTCTCCGTCTCGCTTGATCAGTGATATTTGCAAGCCTTTGAAAATACCAGCCACAGCTCTGGCTCAATGAAATATCTCTCTAGAGCTCAATATCACGCAAATAAGGAATGAAGAATGAGAATTGACTTAATTTGTAAAGATTTTGAAGTTTGATGCCCACTCATAACACAATGATGACTCATACATGCTTAAAATGGTGATGATGACTTCAACCCTGACCATGTACCTTGATATTTACCCTAACTGACTCGAATGGCATCTAAATTGTCATTTTATGACACCTAACAACTAATTTGATATGACAGACAGGAAACCTCACTTTTGTAGCATTCCTAGTGTATTTCTGGGTGTTTTCTCTACGAAAGTATTAGCATTTTCGTAGAGAAAAGTGAAATTTCTCAGTGTATTTCACTACGAAACTGTGGTTTCTTTGCTAAAACGACCATTTTGGTGCTAAAGCCTTGGGAGATGAAAAATTTTAGAAAATTATGATTTATGTGACATGAGGGGATTTGAAAGAGAGTGGGTTTAGACCTTAGGGTAAGCTAAATAAGAAAAATTAAAAACATTCCTTGACCAAGTAATGAAAAATGAATCCTATAACCCTACCTTTGACACATGAACCTATATGAATTTGTCAAATATTGCCTCATTTTTTCTTAGTGATAACAATATGGATCTTATATTTAGGGTGTAGTAACCACATGAATGGAAACATATAAATTTTTTCCAATCTAGATGAAACTGTAAAATATGATCTGCCGTGAGATGATAGTGTTACACCATTTTTTGGTCATCTAACCTATTATCATTAGATGGACCCAAGTACACCATGTAAGACCAATTTTACCCTAAGTAAAATTGCCTTCACTATGTTAAATAACTTAATAAACCACATTTATTAAGTTATTTATGGTCCAAACAGGAAACCCCAAAAGGAAATATTAAACAAACCTATATTTGTTTGATTTTCCTCATGGAATAATTAATTAAACCATAATTTAATTATTATTCCCAGTCATGTTTAACCCAAAAAAAAAAAATTAATTAGATAAACCTTTATTTATCTTATTATTTTCTAGGAATAATTATTTAAATCTTATTTAGATAATATTCCTTGTTAAATATGACCAAATCAACCACAAATAATTAAATAAATCATTATTTATTTGATTATCTTCCAACCACTTCCTTAAAAAGATAAATAAATCATTTATTTATTTATTTTTGACTAATCAAGGGATTTGACCCAAGTCAAATACCTTTTCCCTCTAACAAATATAATAAAATATTCCATAAAAGGTGGATCTAGATTTGGTTAACATTATTTTAATCATGCACCAAGATCTAGAATGACCCAATATTTTGTTATAAATAGGAGGGTTTTTCCCATCATTCTTCACCTTTTGTTGCCTATTAGATCACTGTGGATCTATACACTTGGTCCCATTTTTCCATCATTTGTTGTGTGAGCTCCCATTGAGCTCTATTCTTTGCATTGGGTTTTCTACACCAACGAGAGAGAGAAATCTTAGATCTGAAGTGCTGAGGACTTCCAAGAACCCATCCCACTGAGGAGAATTGGATACGCCTTCTTGTTTTCCTCCCAGGTGCCCAATTAATACAAAAATTCTTTCAAAAATTGTTCTTGTCTTGTCTATTGGTATATGGAGCAAACCCTTGTTTTTACTGCTTAATGTCTTTCCATGCATAGATTTGGTTTTTTGCAGCTCTTTTCTTGTTCAACTAACCGCAGATCTGAAGATATTGGCAGCCACTTTTGTTGTTAGGGCTATTAGTTATGCGTAGCTAAAGTGGTCCTTTTTCGTACACTTTGACAAAGGATTCATACTAACAAATGGCGACTCCACATGGGTTTTAAATTACGACCGCTGTCGTTTTTCATATTCCTGCATATCCAGCTACTTCAAACCCTAGGGTTTCTTTTCAGCTGTTTATTTTTCCTATTTTTATGTTGTTTTTCTCACATAAAACCCTAAAACATTAAAATTTCTAACTTCCATGTGTTTCTGGCCCTATTGCGCAGGTAAGCGACATCAGCTGCAACTGAGACGACAACTTTTCCGAAAATCTGCCGCCGAGACAACCGGAATGGGAGGTCGCACTTTTCAGCCCAAAAACTGCGACCTGGACCTCTAGGTCGCACTTTTCAGCCTCTTTTCTGCGACCTACACTGAAACAGGTCAGAACCTGCGACCTGCCAATTTTTCAGTGGTTTTTCTGCAATTTTTCTGGGTTTTGCTGAAGCTTCTGTCAGGGTTTTCCAGCCTCTGTCTCAGCCCGCTTTGACCTAGTTCTGATCTATTTTTACTCATCTAAGTGGGAACCTAGCCCCCTAGGGCTTCAGTACCCTCCACTTTTTGTGGAAGAGTTTTAGCTGTTTCAGCCGTCTATTTTTCAGAGTTTCAGCCTTCCCTTTTTCAGATCTGAAACCTCCTCCTCAGATCCCTTTAAATCAGCCTTTCTTCCTTTCAAATCACCTCTTATCGTTTTGTTTGGACCTCTTTTTAGGACCTCCTCCCTGTCCTTTCCACTTTTTGCTGATTTCCTCCCTTTTTCCAGCCACCTTGCCTCTGTCTCTTGGCTGTGATCTGCACCTCTTTTCAGCAGCTTTATCCTTTAGATCCCTGTCCCTCCCAACCTTAGATCTATTGGCCTCTTTTCAGTGTGTTTTGACTAGATTTTTTCCCCTTTTTTAGACTAGTTTTGAGGGACCCGCCTTCTTGGGTTAGATAGATGCAATAGTAGCTGTTAATTTTCTGTTATTTCAGCATTATATACTGTTCTCTGCAGATTTATTTTCAGTTACGCAGCACACTTTTTTCTTGCTCTCAAAACAAAAAGGGTTTTAAAAATTAAAATTAACGCACACCACACACTGACCCTAAGTGAAGAAGCGCCTGGTTAACACTGCCTGGCAAAGACTCTAAAATCAATTGTCACTGCACATTTTCTGCCCTTGACCTCACTTGATTCTATCCCTTTTTTCCCTTGTCGGTTTCCTTCTTCCCGTCATCATTGCGCCCCCAAGGCGCCTTTCCCGGAGACTTCTTGGCCTTCACCCTCAGTTTCCAGTCGATCGACCTGCTCCGTCCCGCCGTCGTCGAGCCAATCCTCCTCCGAGTCCACACTCCGACTCCTCTTCTGATTCATTGGGTTCTGCTTCTCCTCCTGGTTCTCCCCCTGTCACCTTCACTATGTCTGGTCCAGGGCCTAATGTTAGCGGTGCTCCAGGCCCTAATGCCGGAACCACTACTAGCGGAACCGCCACGGGAACTACCTCGGCCATACCCTTGCTGCCGTACATTGCAGGCCTCAGCCTCCCCGATTTCAATCAGTTGATCAATGACCCTATCCGCCACGATGTTGGTTGGCATACTATGTGACCAAACTCTCCAAACATCCTAAGTTCGAGCCTTATTTGGAGAAGTGTTTGGTCTCAATCTAGTCTCCTAAATTGAGCTCATTTAATTGTCAACCGGGGTTGGTAAACTGCTGAAGTGAAGTGTACTGTATGTACCTAGGTGTTTGTTTCTTAATGCGTTGTGTGTAGTGTTTTATGATGTTTTTGGTCTTTTGATTTTATGTTCACGGGAAAAGAACTTAGAAATGTTGGTGGAAGGAAACTACGATTAAAACGAGGTAAAGCCTAATTGGTTGATGACAAATGACTAAGCAGAATACCAAGCTTGATAATGACTTCAAGAAAATGAATCAAAACATAAACTTAACTTGTCCAGTTCTTTTATCAAAGGTATTTTGGGAGAGCTTGAGAAATGGTCAGCTAAGTATACAAATTCTCCTAACTAAACAATTAAACAATCAGCTTATAATGAGACAACATTTTATCCATGATTAAAGATTTGTGGAAACATATTTGGAGAAAAATATTGTTAAAATCATAATATCTTCTACTCTAAGACTAGCTCCTAACTCTATTCTGCAACTTAGTTTGACACCACCACACTTCACTCAAAGGTTATAGATTTTTAGAATAGTCTTTTGAGGAAAGGTTTGTTTGTGAGATGATAAAGGAAGTTGCAAAAGTACTTCAGGCCTTGGGATGATACTGTCTTCTGTCCAGATAGTTATGAGTCAATTATAGATTTGGAACAAAAGAAGGTTTTGTAAATAATGAAGGCCGTGTTGTTTAAGTTTAACAACTAATGTAATCTAATATGCAATGGATGACAACTAAATGTGGAGTGAAAATGCAATGAGTTAAGCTAAAACTGAACTTAAGATGTCACTAGTCTAAAATAGTGCTGAACTAACAAGTCATTATCAAACTCAAAACAAAATAACAGAGCATGAGTTAAATGCAATTAGACTCCGAAGTATCCTAACTAAGTTATCATGCATTAATCTATGGGATTAGATTCTGCACCAAAGTTGGGTTATCCTTTGAGAGTTGGAGAACTTTTTGTTGATGCTCGATGTGATCTTCCATTAATTTATCATCCATATTTGCTATTATTTGATCCTTAAAACCATCCAACTTAGCCTCCATTTCTGCTTTTAAACCATCTATTTCATCTTCAATTGATCTTCGTAATATTGAAACTTGTTGCACTTGGTACCGTAATCTTGATATCTCATACTGCAACTCTTCCTCTTCATGCGTCATAGTATAGATTTTTGAGGGATTAATGGGTATGGAATTATTTTTGGGGCCATTTTAGAATCAATATTGATATCTATTCTACAAGATGCCCTTGGAATCAATTCAACTTGATTCTTCAAACAAGACTTATGCAATTCGGAAAAAAAAATACACACAACTTTTACTAGCTTTTAGGAGATCGATATTGAAATTGAATTATCTGCGTAATTGAAAATCTTCGATACTCTGAAATTCAGCCCTGTAGTATCCCTCTAAAGCTTCTTTCAAATGCCACAGTTCTGATCTAATTTGGATTCCCCAAGACAAAGTTGTGTCCAATCTCCCACAATGACCTAATTCTGGACTGGTTCAGTAGAGAAAACTTGTAGGACTTGCCACGTGTCACTGTTTCGTCCTTTGTCTCTGAAATTGATAGCCAAGAAACTACAGTCCGTGTAATTGTGACCACTTTTTACGACACTCAAATCCAATCTTCGAGGAGAGAGTTATTGAACTTTTCCAGTCACCTCTTTGAGATGAAATTCCAGGGCCGAAAAAGCACTACCTTCTGAGATCCTTATCTCCAACAATATTGCAGACCAGCTCTGAAATTTTTTATGAATTTCTCCGGGATTTCAGCTTCTTACCATATGAATTCCAGATTCTGAACCTTCGTAGAAACAATGTTATAGCGCAAATGCCACGATGACCTGTTTACGAGCCTGAAAAAATCGACTTCTTTCCACGGATCATATCTCGAAAATTATTGCGAACCAAACTCTGAAATTTTTATACAAGCTTCCTCGGGAAGATTTGCTTCGCACCCTAAAAATTTCAGCTTCTGAAGCTTCGTAGAAAAAAAGTTATAGCGAAAATTCCACGATGACCTGTTTGGAGCAGCGAAACCCTAGAATCCCAAAGCTCTGATACCAAATGTTGTGTAACCAGCTTCAAAAGTAGAAGAAAAGAGATATAAACGCCTTAGAAATAAGCCAATTCGAGGGGGCAACCTCCGATACATTACATAAATGCACAATTCTTGGATGATACAATTCACAAAACCTCCTTTCTATATATAGGAGTCCATGGGGCCATAATGTAATCCTAGCCGACCTAACTATAATAATTTAAGGGCACAATAATAACAAAATGGGGGTTACAAGGGTACTGATAATAACAATAAGGGGGGCTACACTAACATAATAAGGGGCTATACTATTTAATATAGGGACTTAACGGTTGATCAATAATATATGTGATGTTGGTTGGCTGCTATACCAACCAAGCTCCTACGAAGCATCCCCAAGTTCGAAGGCCTTCTTGGAGAAAGTCCAACCGTCATGGTCTTTCCCGTGGTGTTCCTCCAAGTCCATTACCGATGACTCCATCCATCTTCGTTTGTTCCAACGCACGCTTACCGGCGACGCTTCTAAATGGTATGTCGACCAAGCCACCTCTTCCCATACCACCTTTGCGACCATTGCCCAAGCCTTTTTATCTTACTTCCAGCTCCCTCTCTGATACGATATCGATACGGAGCTCTTGACTTCCTTTAAGCAAACATCTTCGACCCGCCTTTCCACCCATGTTCAGGAATGGCGACGTAGACGCAGCTTATGTCGAGCTCCCCCCTTCGAAGATCGGATCTATATGGACTGGTTCCTTCGCTCTCTCCTAGCTCCCATCGGAAAAGATGTCGCCTCCCATTTCCCTCAAACCGAAGAAGCCGCCCTCCAAATAGCCTTGAAATATGACCTGATCTACGCCCAGTCTGGTTATGTTTATACCGTCCTTCCTGACCTCCCCAGGCCCGGTGGTGCTAACGCCCCAGGGGCATCTCATTCCACCGACGGTATCGTTGGAGCCCTTTCCCATCCATATGCTCAACCTCCTATGGGCTACGGTCTCCCTCACGGAGGGGCCAACACCTCTAGCACTCTTCCCCCTCCCGGTAGCATGTACCCAGGATACGGCATGCCTCCTCCTTTTGCCCAACCTCCTGCTTACCTCAATGTTGCCCAACCTAACCATTACCCTTATCCACAGCCTGGTGTGCCAGCTCCTCCAGCATATGCGCTTCCACCTCCCTTGCCTCCTCAACCCCAGCAACAGCACCTACAGCCCCCTTCAGGGCAAGTATTTGCACAGCAGGGTGCGACTAATCCCCCTTCTTCTCAAAGAAGGCGGAGAGGCAATCCAAATCAATCTGCCCCTAGTACTCATGGACCCAATCCTCAAGGTTTTGACCCTAACACTGCTAACCAGCAACAGGGCACTCAGCCCAAGCCGGACAGGCCTCTTCGTACCAACAAGCCTTGTTCGTGTTGCGGTGTTTACGGTCATTACACCCACGATTGTCCCCTTTTACCACAGATGCGACAGATGTGGGAGTCTCAAGCCACATTGCGCGGACAACATGCCTCCCCTCACGCTCCCCCTAATGTGGCCACTACTCAACCAGCTGTGTTTACTAATCCTTTTCCTCAGCAAGGATTCGTGGCTACCCAACCACCTGATGGGCGGGTCTCCACTCCTCCTTCCATCTCTGGTTCCTCCGATTACCAGATCCTCATGATGACCTCAGATCCATCCCCAATCGTCGACCTTCACCTTCAAACTCGGTCTCGCTAGTACCCCAAGCCTCCTACTCAATCTGCCCCCGAGCCTCCTTCTTCAGATTCTACAGAGCCTCTTTCGACATCCAGTGGCCCCTTACATATCCCTCAACCCAAATTTGAGGTTCATACCAAGATTCCTAAGGGACCCTTACATCAAAACGCTGCTTCCGGTCAAGCTTCTCATTCGTATAGTATAGTCGATGATTTGGCGCAATCTCCTGTTGCCATTTCCACACTGGAACTCCTCCAGTCGTGCCCTTCCCAAAAGAAGGCTCTACTATTTGTCGTGGGCACTATAGATCCTGCTGATGACAAAATGATTGTTTTCGACGCCACTCAATCAGACCATCCTCCTCTTCCTCCTTCCATCGCCTTCCAAATCCCAGTCAAAATCCGGAACACCAACGTTTCCCGGTGTATAATTGATGAGGGGGCATCCACCTGCGTGATGTCCGCTTCGGTTTGGAAGCAACTCGGATCCCCTGAGTTGGCCCCTTCCACGATCACCCTTCGAGCGTGGGACGACCATGCCTCCCAGCCCATTGGCCTGTTTCGTAATTGTCCTATCACCCTTGCCGGTAAGACTGTTTGCGTTGACGTCGAAGTCATAGACGCCCCGCTAGACTACAACATTCTATTGGGGCGAAGCTACACCTATGCTATGTCTGTTGTCCCATCCGCGGTTTTCCGCAAGATTTCTTTCCCCCATAATGGAAAGATAGTCACCATTGACCAGTTGACATATCATGAGCCAAAATCTCAGACCTCACCTGAGACGACCATCTCTTCTGTAGCCAACAAGCAAACCGTCGATTCCTTGACCAGTGTCTCCCCTGGCGTTTACAAAAATTCCTCCCTGCTTGGAACTTTTCCTAATCTCCCTCCTCCTCCCATCACTGATCCCAGCTTATCGAATGTTTGCATGATGCAATCGTCTCAGGCTGCCTGTAAGCGGCCCTCCTCGGCTAGTCAGCAACCTCCCCCTCGCCCTCTGCAACCCGCTCCTAGCCATTCATCTCAGCCAGCCGGACCTCCTCCTTCTAGCCCTCCCCCTACAGCTGGTATCCCTGAACCCCTTTATCCTCCTGGATCGGTTCCCCCAGGCCTTAACCATCTCGGAGCCGTCCCTCCTGGTCATTACCCTGCTGGGCAGATACCTTTCCTGGCTCCCCCTCCCGGAGTATATTCTGTCCCCATCATGGCCACCCTCTCTCTCCCTAACCTGACCTTGGGCATACCAGTCTGGTACCTTGATCCTCCAGCAGCTACCCCTCCTGGTCACCCCAAACCCTACATGGCTTTAACACTGGTTCAACCGGTCCCCCTCACTTCCTCCGTTGCCACTGTGCCCCCAACACCTCTACAGGACCCTTCTCCTGTCGTGACGACTCCCGGGAAGAAAGGCAAAGCTCGCAAGGGGGCACCCAAAGACAAGACCACCATGATTGACCCGGCCCCTCCTCCGCCCGCAAAACCTTGTGCCTTGTGTGATGTCGCCGGTCATGCCACCCATGCTTGTCCCGAGTTGACCCGTATTTAGCCCATGGTTAAAGTCGCGTTCCCTAAATCTACAGTCCCTGAAGCCTCCATTCCTTCTTCGTCCGTAACCAAGAACCCCAAGACTCTCCGCACCAACAAACCCTGTGCTTTGTGCGGTGTTCATGGCCATTACTCCCACCATTGTCCTCACCTGACGCATTACCGCGCCTCTTTAGAGGTAGTCCGAGAGTATGAGGTTGAACAAAATCAATCCGCCTCTCCCATACTCGCGTAGTATGCTTCGGGCCAGCCTGAGGATCCCCCCGCTCCCATCGACATTCCCCCCCCTGATGTTCAGATGGCAGAGTCAACTAAGACCATTCTTTACCTATCCTCCTCTGCGAGACACTTGGAGCCTAGTCCCCCTGCATCCTCCCCTGTTGTTTCGCCTGACCCCCTCTTTTCTACCCATACACGAGATCACTCCACCCGTATCTCTGTTGACCTCCACAGCCCGAGTCCTCGCCCTACTTCCGATAACCCTCATATACCACCCTCTAGTTCATCTATGAGTCATAGTCATCCTACTCCTTGCACTCCTTCCTGCAGTTGCGGCCTGATGTCTTCTATACACTCACGCTGCCGTCATTGTCTCTCCTCCCTTCACTTGTTGTCTTGTAACACCATTCCGCAGGACCCCCCGTCCACACCCTTTATCGGTTACGCCGATGGTGCAAGTCGTTATTCCCGGAATCTAGCCTCGGCAGGTTGGGCCATCTTCACCCCCTTGCATGCCCTTGTTCTCTCCAACGGGGTCTGCATTGGTTCTGCCACCAACAATCAGGCCGAATATGATGCAGTGCGTGGTCTCTTAGCCGATGCCCTCTTCCATCGCATCCTCCATCTGCACGTTCGTTTGGATTCCCTAATTCTTGTCATGCAACTAAATGGTGTTTATCGGGTGCATAACCCTGTGCTTTTTAGACGCTATTTACGAGTGAAACTCTTGATACGTGCATTTGAAACCATAACTTTCAACCATGTACCTCGAGAACAGAATCACTATGTAGATAGTATTGCAAACCATGTTCTAGATTGGCATTTATCACACGCATTTCATACAAGACAATAACATTCATAATCATTAAAAACGATGCATATCCATAATATGTGTCGCAAAACATGTGTTTAGAGTCCATCTACTTTGATAAATATGACATGCCCATATCATGTTACAAAAAACTCAAAACTGGGGGCACCACCTGCCCCTCCATACACACTAGGGGGCACCACATGCCCCACACCTACTCACTATCTGGCGGATCCCGAGCCAATGGCTCTGCCCCTGCAGCCCATAGATCACGTATGCCTTGACCGGCCATCGCCATGCGCCGCATGACACCTCGCCATTCCGAGGGAAGACCAATGCATGCCTCCACGTACTGGTCGTCTAAGTCTTGCCACCCGCGCTCTGAAACTCCGGTCAGCAACGTCTCGCATCTACGGCGGATGTCCTCCAGGAGGGCGGCCGCATCCTCATTACGCGCTTCTCTCGACCCACTCAGCCCTGCAGCTCCAGAGGCTGCCGGGCGTCCCATATATCCGGCCAGTTTTACCGGAGCTATATCTGCATACCAAAAGTACATGAATCAGTACCATATCTACTATTCAATAACTTTAACATGCCCATACAAGAATAGTTACTTATCACTTACCATCGGGCCCCCATACTCGACCAGGCGGAAGTGGTAGGTCCGGATCCCCACAATAACTCATCCCACTATAGGGATAGTCGTCTATGTATAACGGCATCTAATCCCAATGGGCAAAGAACTCAGGTCGAAACACTCGCCCGACCGCCCCTCCTCCTCCTCTGCACAGTAGCCGCCCCCACCGGCGCATCCTGGGCTCTCTCGGGCCCCCATCTGGAAGCTATACACGAGGCCGCAAGGTCGGGATCTTCTCAAAGAAGAAGGCGCACAATAAAGTCCCATACGAGCAATCGTGGTTCACTTGCCGCTTGCAGAGCGACAACTGTCATTTTAGCGACACCAGCATCATTTGGGCCCACCCATAGTAGGTCCCACTCAACACACTCTCCAAAATCATCATCTGCCCCCCAGTGATGTGATGGAGCGCCTGGTTGCCCAGGATACGCAGCACAGCTGCGGCCACTGCACGGGTTTCTAGTCTCTCTAGATCCCCGATCGGTATCTGAGTCCCCTTGACTTGGAGACCCAGTCGACAATGTCGCTCCACAAACTCCATGATATGCCGCCCCCACGGTAATACTGGCTGCGTGTTTCCCACCATCCCCAGTGGCGGGAGACCTGTCAGGAAATACACATCCTGGACTGTCAGTTCGATCCTGTGCCCCTGCACTACAAAGACCTCATGCTTTGGATCCCAGTAACTGATAATCCGGGCCAACAAAGGCTCTCCTGCCCTCATCAAAGGGTTCTCCAAAAACTTTAGAACCCCAAACCTGGCCAACACACGAGGGACACCCTAATCTGCCTGGATCTCTACCCGTAATGTACCCAGGTCTCTCTCTCTCCAGTTAACCCGTAAATCTACCATACCTGCACAAAAACATCATCTTTGTCAGCATACATATCGGGAATACCATAACCAAACAAAAAAACCCAACTCTCAGCCATAAAACAACACCACAACCCCCTCATCTCCCAGGTCGCGATTTTACGCAATTACCGGGACGAGTCACCTTTATTTTTTGCCTGAAACTTGCTTCCCCGAGTCGCACTTTTTGGCCCAAAAGTGCGGCCGGCCGTAGAGATGAAGGAGGGTCTATTTCTGAGATTTTGGGCCCTAAACTGAACTTTCAATCCATCAAAATGAAAGAGTAAGGTTAGGCCTCTTACCTGCAACTGACGGATCTCGATTCCAACGATCGGTTTGTCTGCTACGCTCGCCGCAAGATTTAGGGCCTTCTCTCCTCTCTACATTCACCACAGCAACACTAGCAAATGAGTGGATTTGGAGGGAAAACTACCTTATTAAAAGAGAACCCTTGTTTCTTCTTTCGCCTGCTGCGACCATACCGTAGCTCCGTTTGACAAACCGTCTGCACCGTTGGAAAGCTCTTACCGAGCCCTCAAATGGGTATCTGTTAGTGTTTTGTGATTTGATACCTCACCACGACACATTTTCTCCAAGAAGGGTCACTTCACCTCTCCTTAAAATCGCATTTCTTCACTTACGACACTTGTACTTGGGGCACCATTTTGCCTCCTTACTTGTCTTTGTTCGTGTCAATTTTCATCATGAGTTACCATCTTGTACTCATGTTTTCATGGTCCCCCATTGGGCCTTTACTGTGTGGCAGCACCATCAAGTCGCCCTTGTTTAGAGCATCCAAGTTGAGTCATCATCGCATTCATGGAGTCTATCCCGAGTCCCTTTGTACCCCAATATAGCCCTCCATCCTTCATTGCTTGGTCTCTCTCTTGTGTCGCACATTATGACCTTCAGTCCCACTGTCCCCTATCCCTTATGATATTGTGTCAGTCGTTGCCATGTCATTCATGCCCTTTATGCTCTAACAAGGGAAGTCGTCCATTCGCTACTCAGTCCTTTCCATTTCACTATCATCATTAGTGTCAGTCTGTCCGTCGCTCTACTATTTTCTCTCGTGCCTTAGTTGAGGATATCTCATTGCCTCACCTATGGCTGACCTCCTTCTATCGGCATCATCTCATTCATTCCAGAAGTCAGGTCTAGAGGGCGGTGTACCTTGGTTCCAGCTTCCACTCTTGTTCGGTGCCTCGGATCAGGCAAAGGGATCTCTCATTTCCCTTTGACTTGATTGTTTCTCCACTCCAGCTCCTTTCAGCATGACCGAGATCCGTATACTTGATGGTTCAGTGATACAGCAGTAGCTCTTGATGATTCCCGGGTGTGTGTGAGATGTCTCAACCCTCATGAGGGGGTGGCCCTGCAGGTAGCCCCCCACATGCCCGGATGACCTCTTCTTTGCAGCCTTCGATGCCGCTCCAGATTTTGATGATGTTGGCCTTAGCCACTTGCAGCACCTCTTTGATTTGCATGTATCAGTCGGATTTTGTGAGCCCTTCCCCATTTACGGGGGGCATTTGGGTTGTATTTATCTCATGTACTCAGATATTATTGTACTAGTCCTGGCTGTTATCCCAGGCACAGCATGTATGTGAGACTCTTCATTGTATTCTTATCTGGCTCTTGATTATGCCAGCTGTACTTTATGGTTCGGTCCCTTGTTTACTGGACACACTATTCTTTTGTACTTTGTCTCGGCAGGCATAGGTATGCCTCCCCCGCCGCCTTCAGCACAGGTACCCTCTCATAAAAAGAGACTTGTTGCACCTGCGAGTCTCGTCTCCTCGGGGTCTAGTCCTTCATCACACTATCTACCTTGCATTTCTCTCTCTGACTCCCCTTTTGTTGTCTAGTGATTGAGTTCTTACAACGTACTTCGGTCATACAATTTGCTCCTGACACTCGCACGCTGGGGGGCAATCTGTTACACCATTTTTTGGTCATCTAACCTATTATCATTAGATGGACCCAAGTACACCATGTAAGACCAATTTTACCCTAAGTAAAATTGCTTCCACTATGTAAAATAACTTAATAAACCACATTTATTAGGTTGTTTATGGTCTAAACAGGAAACCCCAAAAGGAAATATTAAACAAACCTATTTTGTTTAATTTTCCACATGGAATAATTAATTAAACCATAATTTAATTATTATTCCTAGTCATGTTTAACCCAAAAACAAAGAAATTAATTAGATAAACCTTTATTTATCTTATTATTTTCTAGGAATAATTATTTAAATCTTGTTTAGATAATATTCCTTGTTAAATATGACCAAATCACCCACAAATAATTAAATAAATAATTATTTATTTAATTATCCTTCAACCACTTCCTTAAAAAGATAAATAAATCATTTATTTATTTATTATTAACAAATAAAGGGATTTGACCCAAGTCAAATACTTTTTCCCTCCAACAAATACAATAAAATATTCCATAAAATGTGGATCTAGATTTGGTTAACATTATTTTAATCATGCACCAAGATCTAGAATGACCCAATATTTTGTTATAAATAGGAGGGTTTTTCCTACCATTCTTCACCTTTTGTTGCCTATTAGATCACTCTCGATCTATACACTTGGTCACATTTTTCCATCATTTGTTGTGTGAGCTCCCATTGAGCTCTTTTCTTTGCATTGGGTTTTCTACACCAACAAGAGAGAGAAATCTTAGATCTGAAGTGCTGAGGACTTCCAAGAACCCATCCCACTGAGGAGAATTGGATACGCCTTCTTGGTTTCCTCCCAGGTGCCCAATTAATACAAAAATTCTTTCAAAAATTGTTCTTGTCTTGTCTATTGGTATATGAAGCAAACCCTTGTTTTTACTGCTTAATGTCTTTCCATGCATAGATCTAGTTTTTTTGCGGCACTTTTTTTTTCTTGTTCAACTAGCAACGGATTTGAAGATATTGTGACCACTTTTGTTGTTAGGGCTATTTGTTATGCGTAGATAAGTGGTATTAGTGGTCCTTTTTCCTACGCTTTGACAAAGGATTCATACTAACGATCCAAAGACCTTCTCTGACATCCGGCCAAGAATCTGCGAAATTTGAACTTCATCTTCTTTACGATCAAATTTCTCAATCGATCTTTACTTTTATCAAATTCAACTAAAATTTTGTGACTCATACATCTTTTCCAGCGAGTGTTTTCTTTTTAATTTTCTGAATTCTGATTTTCATTTTCTTCTTTCAAGACTTCTTGTACACTATTTGTTAAGACTGAAATTTCTTCACCTTCTACAAGTTGAATATCTAAATCATCAATACCATTATCATTATACAATATAAATGATTCTAAATCAATATGTACAAAGTGAATTAGGTTATTCTTAGGCTTATCCTTACTAGTGATCATGTACTTCATTTTCACCTCTTGGTACAACTTCCTAAGTTGGCCAAATACCAGAATTGTTGCATATGAAAAATCAAGCTGTAAAGTACCTCTCAATTTGGCTCCCCAAGAATGTGAAAGAAGAATTCCATACTTTGGAGGTCTGGACCAAGGAGTTCAGTATGGTCATCACTGACATTGACCATGTCCAGAATGTGGTCTACTTTCAACATATTAGAAATATGAGATTTATATCTATCATTTTTGACAAGTTCAATAAGAGGAATAGACACCTTTAACTTAGAAATTTCACTCTCTAAGCTAAACAAATTGGATTGTTTTTCTACCTCTTTCACAATGAAATCCTACTTTTCAGGCTGTTCTTTTGCTGAAATTTCCTTCCTTTGTGGTTCTTTATCCTTTCTTGATGTACTTGTAGATGCTTCACTGTTCTTTCTCTGACTTATGGCAGCAAGGTCCTTCTCTTTGTTTTGACTAGCTTGAGGAGTTTTTTTGGCCTCAATATCTTTTTGCGAAGATGTCCTCATTTGAGTTGGAGTGACATGAACATCTCAGTTTCTCAATGAATATTTTCTCTGTTGTGTACTGAGAGCATTTAGATACCCCCTTTGATAGTCATCGGATTGGACTGCCAACCCATCATCATTTGCAAGGACAAGCTCGTGATCATTTGGCACATAGGTTTCTTCAACATACTCATCATCCTCTATAAGGTAAATAGGTCCCTGCTCTTTTTAAAAGAGAAGATTCTCTTCAACAATATCAACATCTTCATCTGGTGCTTGAGCATAATTATGATATAATGGAGTTCGGATTTGTTGTTGAGGTTGCTGATATGAAGCTCTTTGTTCTCTATTCTTTATCCGAAATTGTGGTTGCTGCTACTATCCTCTGAAGTTAGGATTCTGAGGTGGATTATATTGTTGCCTTTCTTAAATTGACATTCTATCTACAATATTCTATATTGTTCTTATCAAATTGTCCAGCTTTGCTTTGGATGAACTTGATGGTTCTTCTTTTATTATGACTCTATTCTCCACTTTACTCTTTGACTTCTTAATCTGAATATTAGCTTCAACACTAACTATATTTTTCTGCATATCCTCCAATGAAGTAGGGTTCCTTTCTCTGAGCTAATATTCCATGTTTGGGTCAAAAGGCATCTAAATAATGCAACAAGGCCAAATTGAGTGGAAGTTTGATATTAATAGGAATGGAGTTGTATAAATTGTTGAAGCGAGTCGTATAGTCTTAGGCCGACTCATTTGGCTATATTTTCATTGAATTGTACTCGGCCAAAAGCTGGAGTAGATTTTTCTTCTCCTCCCACTTGGCGAGGAAAATATCTGTCAACTATTTTGAATTCTGCATTGAACTAGCTGCAAAATCTCTAAACCATTTATTTACTTCCCTTGAGAAAATCTAAGCAAGG
This sequence comes from Pinus albicaulis, assembly GCA_034641835.2. NCBI lineage: Eukaryota > Viridiplantae > Streptophyta > Pinopsida > Pinales > Pinaceae > Pinus > Pinus albicaulis. The sequence continues at coordinate 53,891 of JAXQQM020071653.1, forward strand.
ATTCTGATCCCGGAATCATCGTTTTCCACTTCTTCTTAATCAATGTGTTGTCTTTCTATAATATCAGTAGTTCCCTCAAAGAGAGGAATTCTTTGTCCATAATTCTGCGGTAAGTCAGTAAGTTGGCCCAACATAACTAATGGAGAAAATCTAGCCATGATTGTTCTAGGAGGTAAACTTGTAGGTACAAGAGGAAGAGATGATATTGAAGGTGTTTGTATAGGAAGTTAAATAGATGGTGTAGAAGCAACACTATGGCTTAATGAGGCTGAAATAGGATCAGTGGACAAGAGCTCCTGCTGATACTAGATGAAGGCATGCTAAAAAGTATATTGGAGAGGATTGGCTAATTGTTGAGTTTTATCGAACTGAGTCCATACCTTCCTATCAAAATATGACTCTGATTTGGATTCTATGGACAATATACTATATTCAAGGTTTAGAGAATAAAATACTACTTCAGATAATGATATGACTTCAGACAACCTCAAGGGATCAAACAAAATTTCAGACAAGGATGTTTCTGATTTTGATCTAGACAGAGATAGTTCAACATTTAGGTCGAAATGAATGTCTTCAAGTGAAAATATTTTTGTAGGCAAAGATGTAGACCTTACCAATATAGATGAATCCAACCGAATCTCTGAATTTCGAGGTCTTTGTTTTCTGAAGAGTTTCTCTAGATCTTCAACGGGAGAAGCTAGATGTGGATCAAGATTCCATCGTGTGTATTTTTTTGGAGCCAGTGTATTCTTGCTTCTGCACTTTGGCTCTCTACAACTTGAATAAGCCTTCGCAAAATCTAGAGACTATCACCCACTGGCCTAGAATTTGATGAATAAGTATGGTACACCCAGGGAATATCTGTCACTTTGTTTCCTCGGCAAGTGCGCTAGAAATTTTAGCCTCCACAACATCCCAAGGCTCATGAATGGATGCTGACAGAGGTAACCTCAAACCAAGCTTTCAGTTTGGTAGCTAGCCCTACCAAACCAGAGAGGGCTCTGTCTATGAGATCACACCTAAAGGGTTTGAATGGATGAGGAGTAGATTTTAGGCTAGTTAGGTCATCTATAGGGTTTTGAAATTTTGATAGTTTACTCTGGATCAGGGAAGAAAACTAGGTAGCTAGGTCAAATATATCAAAGGGTTACAACTGCAAATATATAAAGGAGCAAGGTAGCAATTATTTAGCTATTGATTAGGGTTTTGTCATTGTAGTGTAGGGTTTGAAAGAGTGGAGAGGATATTAATGAGCATGCATCATGAATTCATTAAAACTTAAGGAAATAAACATGAAATTATTTTCCCAAACAAAACAGAGCCACGAAATAATTCTGCTTATCAAACTTTTAGGAAGATCACTGACGAAAGCAACACATGGAAAGAGAATACATATATAATTCATAAAAGACTATAACAGAGAAGAAACAACATCAAAAACTCATTGCACATGAATTTCTAGATAATAGATGCAACTATTCCTCTGAATTTCTGAATCAAATCTGAAGCACAAGTTACAATGGTCTCAAACCTCTGATGTCCAACCATCAAAATCACTAGTAAAGGCATACATATAGAAAAAATATCATTTCCCTTCTCTTAGGGGTTTAATCCATGATTTTTGGAGCTGATCACTTGATCCTCTCACCTAAAACCTAAATACGAGGGAGGTTTCTAACCTCTACTCAAGATAGACAAACTGATTCCTTTGACCATTTTTGACATTTACAAGCATGTATCTACTCCATTTTGACTTTAACCTGCCTAATCACACCTTATGACATCATTACATCATCATAATTTACAAATTACATGAGTGAAAGTCAAACTAGATGAAGCTCATGGAGAAAGATGGCATTCTGGAGAAAACACATTGAATTCAAGAGAAAACGCAGTGTGTCTGAGGAGTACGCAACATGTGAGGGAAAATGGAATTTTGGAGGTCTTCCCTGTGTCCAAATGTTTATATGAAAGTTCTTGTGGTTAGCCCTAGATGGATGTTACATGATAGGTTGTTCAGTCACTCAAAAATGTTTCTTCTTGCCTTCCAAAACCTCAATCTCCCAAGACTACTCAGAAAACGCAGTGTGGCCTCCAAAAAGAGGGCAGAAAGGTCATTTTTTATGGTTTTTGAGCATTTTGACCCTCAAGAAGTTGTTGAAAAGGTTTTTATGTTGACTAGGATTGATGTATAGGCCAATATTAATCCACCCATGTAAAATATTCATCCATTGGACCTCCCCAACAAAAGCGCAACATGGCCCATGCTGCGTTTTTTCGAGTGTGACTCTTTTCAAAAAATGCCAAATTTCACCAAAATTCACAAAATGAAAAATTTCCTCCAAAATAATTCAAAGTTGGTCCATAAATGCTAGATGAAGCTCTGATATGGTGTTCCATGCTATTAGAGAAGCATCAACAAGTATTTCTAACTTACCCTTCTCCTTTTGGCTCATTAGGGTTTCCTTCAGTTTTGCTTGCAATTCTTTGACTTTGACTTTGCAAATATGATTCCTTGTGTAGCAGTGGGTAGCCATATGCCTTTGAAACTTGTTTTCTCTGTTGGATTTGTAAAGGAGCTTCTCTAAGTGAAAATTTCACTTTGTCAACCCAAAATTCTCTATTTTCATTGATTTCCATGGTTATCCTTTCTTCAAATGTCAGCTCTTCAACTAGTCGATTTTGTTCTCTTTCTTTCTGAAGTGCCCTTTGGAGACCCATGGTCCTTGGCCTTTTCCTTGTCACCTGACCTTCATTCTTACCTAAATATTCATTGTCAACTACTTCTTTTCCTTTCACATCTTGCATACTTGCTTTAAATTGGTTCTTCTCTAAAAATAACTGCTTTTCCTTCAATTGATTGTTCTCTTGCTCTAGGAAAGAAATTATGAAATTATCCCTTACCAAATTTTCCTTGAGTTCCATGATATTAGCATCTTTCTCCTTGATGACCTACTCTGAAGGATTGAGGTGAAGGAATCTTGAAGGGATGTGCCTTTTCAAACATTTGCATTGTAGCTTTAGGCAGGTGTTGGCTTTGCATCCTGATTCTGAAGTACGTTGGGTGAAGGAGTCTTCAAGGGATGTGCCTTTTTAGGAATTTGCATTGCAACAACTGCAGGTGTTGACTTGCATCCTGATTCCTAAGTACGTTGGGTGAAGGAGTCTTCAAGGGATGTGCCTTTCCAGCCATCCGTGTTGCAGCAGTTGCAGGTGTTGGAATTGTGTTCCGATTCTGAAGTACGTCAGGTGAAGGAGTCATGTGGGAATGTGCCTTTAAAATACATTTGATGATGGATTAAAGTTGATACTTTTGGAGACCAAAATTTTCTTTGTGGTGAGGTGTGATTCGAAAGGATCTTCACACGTGAAAGAGCTTTGCGCCAGGTTGATTTGAATTTAGTGACAAAGTGTTTAAGTGGGTGAAATTATGCTCATGCATTTAATTATGCATTTTATGAGCCCTTATTAATCCCATGAATTATTGATATAAATGATTAATATTTGTGAGAGAATTTGTCTCACATAATATTCATTTAATGTAATTAGGGAAATTAGTTTTTATGTGATAAAACACCTCACACCAATTCTCTATTTTTCTCAATTGTAGGTTGAGAGAATCAAGGACATGGTTGAAGATTCTTTAGGTGGATTTGAGACTTTTCCCAATTATGAGCCTGAGATTGTTGAAGATCCTACTTTCAAGGATCTTGTCTTTCCTTCCTTATAATTAGGCCCTACATTTGTGGGTCTTGTAATTAATTCTTTTTGTTGGAGAGTGGGTGAGGGAAAACTATATATATTCTTTATTGTTATGAACCCACCCATTGTTTTCTGCATGAGTTTGCACATGTTTTTTTGGGGGACTATGGTTTTCGGCCCCTGGTATTTTGTAGATCTGGTCAAGGGAACTACGGTTATGTTCTAATCCAGGGTTAATGGATTGGGGTTTATGTATGCTTGTGCATGTATATATATGTGTTTTAACACTAAAAGGAATATAATGAAAAGTTAAGCTGGTCGTCCCGATTTGGGATCCAGGGCAAAATCTCTGTGTATATCTATTTTATGTTTTATGCTCTCGCTATTGTTTATTTTATGTTTTTAAGATTATTTTGTAGATAATTTCTGTACAGGGTTAAAACCTACATTTGGTATCAGAGTTGTTTCGTCTTCAAAGGGACGCCTTTGCTACTGAGGGGTTTTTTTCTTGGGCCTGAGGTAGAACTTGTTCAGTGGGAGATCTACGGGATCAATTCTTGCGGTGAAAGAAGATGGCGAGCAGTGGAAAGATAGAGATTGAGAAATTTAATGGTCAAAGTTTTGAGTTGTGGAAGCTCAAGATGGAGGACCTACTGGTGGATAAATATCAATGGATCGCGGTAGATCTAGGTACTAAACCAACGAAAATGTCAGATGAAGACTCGAAGAAGTTGGATCGAAAAGCGAAGAGCACAATACGATTGTGTGTCTCATATTCGGTATTGTTGAATGTATCTGGGGAAGCTATGGCGAAGAATTTGCCGGACAAACTTGGGAAATTTTACTAATCTAAGTCTCTGGTGAATAAATTATTCTTGTGGAAAAAGTTGTATAACCTGAGGATGAAGGATGGAGACTCGGTGATAGAGCATCTGAACGCCTTAAATACTGTGGTAAGCCAGCTATCATCTGTTGATATTAAAATCTTAGATGAAGATAATTGCATTAGTTTGTTGTGTTCTCTACTAGATTCGTGGGATAGTTTGGTTATTGCAATAGGAAGCAATACAACTACCTTGAATTTTGATGGCATTGTCTCAGCCTTGCTGTCAGAGGAAATGAGATGGAGAAATATGGAGGGTCAGAATGGAGATTCCTTATATGTACGAGGAAGGTCCTATAACAGAAACAAGAATAAGGTTTCGAGTGGGAGATCTAAATCTAGAGGGAGATCTAAATCTCCTAGAAAGTTTGTAAAGTTGTGTTGGAAATGCGGAAAGGAAGGGCACTATAAAAAGGAATGCAGATTTAAAGCTCCTAAGAAAGGAAAGGGATCTGATGATGCTCCTTCTTGAGAGGCAAAAACCACCTCGGATGAAGGTGGGGATGTGTGTTTGGCTTCTTCTTCAAATACACATGTATATCATGAGTCATGGTTGATTGAATCGGGTGCATCCTTTCACTTCACTCCCCATAGGGAGTGGTTCTACGAGTATCAGAAATATGATGGCAGTGATGTCTTCTTAGGGGATGATAGGATGGCCAGAATCATTGGACGTGAAAAATTCAAGCTAAAGCTACAAGGTCGAAGGATTAGACCACTTCATGGTGTTCTACACATTCCTCCATTGGCCATAAATCTGATTTCTGTAAGTAAGATGGGTGATGCAGGTGTAAAAACAATGTTCAAGAAAGATACTTGTAAGATGGTTCGAGAAGCACTGGTATTAATGAGGGGAGTTCAGATTGGAACTCTATACAAGCTTCAGGGTAGCGATGTTATTGATGGGTGCAACAGTGTTGTGGTTCTCGAAAGTGGAGCGAAAAGCCTAGCGGTCTCTAGAGAAAAGACCATGCTATAGCATCAAAGGCTTAGACATACTAGAGAGAAGGGCCTTGGGATACTGCATGGAAATGGTATGGTAGAAGGTATGTCTAATAGCTCTCTGGATTTCGATTTCTGTGAACATTGTGTATATGGGAAGCAGAATCGGGTGAGTTTCCCTTTTGGTGCTAAGAGGGCGAACAAGATATTAGAGCTTGTGCACAGTGATGTGTTTGGACCTGTGTCGGTTCCATCACTAGGTATGTCTGTGTACTATGTTTCATTCATAGATGAATTCTCAAGGAATACATGGATATATTTCTTGAGGAAGAAATGTGAAGTGTTTGACAGATTTAAATAATTTAAGGCTTTGGTGGAAAACTAGACATAGAAGAAGATAAAGGTGTTGAGGACAGATAATGGTGGGGAGTTCTACAAGAAGGAATTTGAAGAGTTCTGTAACAAGTGTGGTATAGCACGACAGAAGACTAATCCATACACACCTCAACAAAATGGAGTTTTAGAAATAATGAACAAAACGTTGATGGAAAAGGCAAGAAGCATGATCAGTAGTACCGGGTTAGGACAAGAATTTTGGGTAGAGGCAGTGGAGACTAAATGTTACTTGGTTAACATATCACCTTCATCAGTGTTGGAGGATAAGACTCCACATGAGGTATGGATTGGTAAGAAACCCTCTCTTTCACATCTGAGGTATTTGGATGTGATGCATATGTACATGTTCCAAAGGAGAAGAGGACCAAGTTGGATAATAAATCTGAAAGGCGCATCTTTATTGGGTATAAGGATGGTTTAAAGGGTTACAAGCTTTGGAACCCAGAAACAAGGAAGGTTATGTACAACCGAGATGTGGTGTTTAGAGAGGTGAAAGATGTTGTTAAACATGAAGTCCTACCAAAGGAACACGAGAAGATATAGTTTGAGCTGAGGAGGATGAATCACACCCTACAACAGAGAAAGAGTCAAGAGGAAGAGCCACACACTCCTAAATTTGTGAGAAGATCGATTCGGAAAGACGACAACAGAAAGGTATAGTCCATCTTCTTTCTGTTCAAATTTTTCTTTAACTATAAGCGAAAATCAAGAACCATCGGGGAGTTAGTAGATTCGAGAGGATGGAAAACTCGGAAGGAGGCCATGGTTGATGAAATGGCATCCTTGCATAAAAAATGAGGCATGGGATATGGTGGAGTTATCGGTGGAAGGAACCATCGGGAGAAAATGGGTGTTTAAGAAGAAGATGAATGTAAAAGGCAAGGTGGAGAAATAGAAATCTCGGTTGGTAGAAAAAGGTTATTCCCAGGTGTCGGGAATTGATTTTGGTGATATTTTTTCTCCTGTTTCCAAAGTTACTTCTATTAGATTACTTTTATCTATTGCTGCTTCATTTGATTTTGAGGTACAACAGATGGATGTGAAGACAACATTTCTTCACGGGGATCTAGAAGAGGAGATCTACATGAAACAACCTGAAGGATTTATGGTGAAGGGGAAGAAATAACTGGTATGCAGGTTAAAGAAGTCTCTGTATGGGTTTAAAAAGTCACCAAGGATGTGGTATTAGAAATTTGATACCTATATATGGGGACTTGGCTTCACCAGAAGCAAGGAGGATCACTCTGTTTATTTTAAATTAATTGGTGACTGTGTTATTTACTTGGTCTTGTATGTGGATGATATGTTGTTGATTGGAAATGACAAAGAAATTATCGAAGATTTGAAGACCCAACTATTCTCGAAATTTGACATGAAGGATCTTGGTGCTACAAACTATATTTTGGGCATGGAAATTAAGAGAGATCGGGCAAAGAGGAAGTTCTGGTTAAACCAGAGGAAGTATGTCAATACTATATTGCAGAGGTTCAATATGTAGGATAGTAAAACGATGAATTTTCTTATTCCTGTAGGTGTAAATTTGTCTACTAAATAGTGTCCCAAGACACAAGAAGAAGAGGAGGATATGTCCCATGTTCCATATGCAAGTGCAGTGGGTAGCCTGATGTATGCAATGGTCTATACTAGACCAGACATTGCACATGTAGTGGGAGTATTAAGCAGGTTTATGGCAAACCCAGGTAAGGAGAATTGGACAGCAGTGAAGCGGGTTTTCAGATATTTGCGTGGCACTAGTGATTATGGCTTGTGCTACTAGGGAAGACAAGGATTGGAAAGAGTGTTGTACATTCATGGTTTTGTTGATGCAGACTGGGCTGGAGATCTGGACCAAAGAAGATCTACAAGTGGGCATGTGTTTAGTGTATTTGGAGGTGCAGTGAGTTGGATGAGTAAAAGACAGTTTGTAGTGGCTCTTTGGTGTGTAGACTCACTCATAGGCAGACCTGCCCATGGTTTTGTGCATGAGTTTGCACATAGTTGTTTGGGGGACGATGGTTTTTGGCCCTTGGTATTTTTTAGATCTGGTCAAGGGAACTATGGTAATGTTCTAATCCAGGGTTAATAGATTGGGATTTATGTATGCTTCGACATGTATATATATGTGTGTTATAACACTAAAAGGAGTATAATGAAAAATCAAGCTGGTCGTCCTGATTTGGGATCCAGGGGAAAATCTCTGTGTATATATGTTTTATGTTTTATGCTCTCACTATTGTTTATTTTATGTTTTTTAGATTCGTTTGTAGATAATTATGTACAGGGTTAAAACCTACACTTATGTGAGCCATGAGAAAGGGGAGCGGAAGAAAGGAGAGAATACTTAGCCATCGAGAGCCATAGTGCTTGGCTAATGCTTAGCCATAGAGCTTGAATGTAAGAAAGCTTAATTTGAAGAAGGAATATAGAAGATATGCATTCCAATTGAAGCAGATCTGGAGATGTTGCCCTAGAGATATGCAGGGGTGAATTCCGTTATCAATTGGTTATCTATCTCTTACTTACGTGTTTGTGCTTCTTGATATGTTAATTAGTTCATTTATTTATGTTTATGTGTTTATGCACTATAATCAATGGACTAACATGCTTGTTTAAACTTGTATAAGACATAGTCAATTAAAATATCTTCATACCATACACGATGGTTAGAGTAGTACTCAACCCGTGGTTGGATCAAGTGGTATCAGAGCAGGTGATTGCTTTGAAGGATGGGCAGAGGAGTGAAGCATGATGAAATAATGCAAGAGTTGCAGGAGATAAATGACAACATTCAAGCCGACAACGCAGAATTGCGAAGACTGTTGTAGGTAGCTAAAAAGGATAAGCAGGAGCTTCAAGAGATTCTACGAGCCAAGGAGGAGTTATTAGCTAAGTTGCAGAAGGTTGAGACGATGGATGCTTCGTCTCAAACCGAGCTATATGATGTTACTTCATGTTCTGTTCTCTCTCAATATGAAACTAATGTTGGCATCAATATGGGGTATAGAGGATGTGGAATTGTCATAAATGGCCAAGGAGTCACCCAGCCATTGGAGGTTGTACCAAGAAAACCATTTGCAAGCTTGGGTTATGGACATGAAGAGAAAGGAGGATGCTCGAAGATAGCTGAAGCAAAATCTATCTCTTCATCACCCGATTCTAAGAAGGGATTAAAGTCGCTTAGTCCCCATCAGTGAAGGAAAAGTTAGGAAGCTATAACAGTCATTCAAATTATTATTTTTCAAATAATATAAATGATTGCTTCCATAGAACTTCTAACCATGATGTATTTAAGCATCACACAAAGAAAGTGTGGGTTAATAAGACATACGTGTCCACGAGAAGTGAGGCCAAGAAGAATGAGAACCTTCTGAGTCCTCCTATCATGAAGACACAGATGAATGGGAAATGAGATAATTTCTACAATTTCTGAAAAATCAGTGGCCATTGGGAGAAGAAGTGTTGGAAGTTGCACCCCGAAATTCGCCACAAATCAAGCAAACAACTTGTAAAAGAGCTCGTGAAGAAGGAGGCTCCATCCACCATCCGAAAAGCACGCTTACAAGAATAAAGTTCTTGGTGTCGGTTTGGTAAGCGGTTCATGATGTTTATGCATTTATATTTATGCTTTTTTGCAAAATTTCAAGTTTTATGGGGGCAGGTATCCCTCTTTTGATGGAAAATTCTCAAAATTCTTCTGACCCGGAATCAAAAAATAATAGCACCATTGTGAAGAGATAGACAAGAGGAATCCACCAACACTTGAATTGCATCAAGCGGCCTCCATATGGAAAATATATTGCGACCTAAAGTTTTGTCAAAATAAGGAAATAAAAGACTTCTCTTTCACGACTTTGGAAACCTTGGAAACATCAAGTTGCTTAAAATATCCACCATGACCTGAAATTGGTGAGATGTCATCATGGCTGTTATATTTAGAGAATTCAATGATATTTCTCTTAAAGGCTTCACCTTTAAGTTAGCTCCTTTATGCCATGTGTTAAACATAAATAAATTACATCCTGATTTTTTTTTGTCACCTGTTTTACAAGTCTCTTGCAAAGATGCTCTTGGTTGGAACACTTTCATTTGAAAAGTTTTCGGGAGAAATCTATTCGGATTATAGAGTAATCGATGGATCATATCTATGTTATAAGACTAGAGAGAAATGTGAAAAGGTGACAAGATTGGACTCACCAATCGATAAATTTCCTGACATGGATAGTCTGCCTACTCAGTTCCACACGAAGACAGATTTTTCTTAATGTGTCTCCTCTTCACACTGGGAATTTTCAGCATATAAAACCTCATTTCTTTCATGTCTCAATTCCCTGCACTTAGTGACCATGTACAAGACTATTGAATTTTTTATCCGATTTGGGAAGTTGCTTTTCGATATTGAACCCAATTTATCGAAAGCATTAGAGAAGGGAGATTTGATTTCCCTATCATGCCTGCAGGACCTGTACATGCAAAGGAAGTTGAGGTCTTTCTACTCTATTGCATGTTCTGAGACAACCATAAGAGATGTGCAGGTCTACTTAGAACAACTACAGAATGTGAAGATCTACAGTGGAAAGAAAATTAGTATTCATTAGCAGATCTGGTGGAAGGGAAGATACAATCATATATTGTATCCTTCCACTGTGAGATGAGTAAGTGAAGGAGTATGGCATATCATGTAGATTATTGTGCAAGGATGTTGGTGCAGAGCTTGAAGCTATCGGTGCAGAACCTCGGGCCTTCGAGGCCAAGAATTTCGGTGGCTGAGATCATGAGATTTGCAAGATCCGAGAGGATAGCTGCTAAGATGTGTTGGCATTGTTGAGGAGCCAACAGTTGTTCGAGATTTTGAACCGGAATTTTGAGAAAATTTTAATATGGATTCTAAACCGAGTATGTCGGATTTGGTGCCACAAAATCGACATTCGGGTGATAAAACCGTGGAACAGTTCCACCAAATCTGTCGCACAATCTTCACTTGTGGAATCAGTGGATTCGAAGAGGAGTTGCAAAGACCAAGGTGTAAGTGCATGCTTACAGATGGCATATCTCCTTCTGGCTCAAGTCGCTGCTACCGAGATGGCTTCTGTGATGTATCCAGTGGCCACACATCAGATAATGTCCTCTTCCCCTCATTTCGACTAACAGTTACAAGGTATCTTTGGGCAATCAAGTACCTCATAACTCTGGTGGGCTCAGGGGAAAAAAACACCATTATCACTTGGAATGATAGCACCAAATCAAACAGTGGAACAATGGTGTCTGTGTATGCTTCAGATTTGGTAGCTAGAGATATCACAATCGAGGTGCTATGACTCCGGATGATCAAGCTATGGCGTTGAGAATTTTGGCAGATCGTTCTGTGTTTTACAATTGCGGGCCTGGAGTTCAATGCGAGCATTGATAAATGGCCTCTTTATTACATAAGTCCTCATAATCCATTCATTCATGAAACTATAGGTTTCCTGCGAATGTTAACAATGGCAAACTCAATCTCTAGAGGATTTATAGTCTTCAATTTATTTCTTACGACACTGCAAGTGTTTTTTAGGCAACCTGCGTATTGTACCAGTTGGAATATATTTGAACGCCATGCAATATGTACCAGTAATTCGAAGAAGAATTCTACGGATTTCTTCAGCAGTTGGTCTCTAAAACTGATCGGGCTTCTTGTGAACACTGGAAATTCACATGTTATTAGAGTGGATAAGAACAAATGTCTCGGTGATTTCACAAGGGTCCAGGATGCTATAATGCAGTTATAACGAATAATAAGAATCCGGTCACCATTAATGTGAAGGTAGGCACTTATAGGGAGAAGGTGACTATTCCTAAGGAGAAGCCATTCATAAATCTCATGGGTTTGGGCGCCAAGAACACCGTCATCGCATGGAATGCGAATGCGAAATCGAGCGGCGGGACATATAACTCGGGAATGCTGACAGTGTTCACTTCAGATTTTAGAGCCTTTATGTAATATGTGTTGTATATTTATTTTAATTTCCCCCGAGATTTTGCAATCAATTCCATCAAATCTATTTCTTGACAATTGATAGACCATAGGATCAGTATAGGGAGGATGCACCCAAAGTAGGAATGGGTGGCAATGATGGTCATGATCCATTATATATATCCCAGTGGTTCTTTGCATTTTAAATGGGATCACGGTGGGAGGTTGTTGATCGTGTTAAATGTGAATTGCATCGGATGTTGAATGAGGATGAGTTGTGAGATGTTGTTCTCCTCGTATTTGCAAACAAGCAGGATCTTCACAATGTAATGAATGCTGCTGAGATAACTAACAAGCTTGGCCTACAATTCTTTGCGTCAACGCCATTGGTATATCCAGAGTACCTGTACTACTTTTGGTGAAGGACTGTATGAAGGTTTGGATTGGCTTTCTAACAACATCGAAAACAAGGCGTATGGTAGTCCTTTTTCCTGTTCCATTTATCTAGTTTCTGAAGGTTTGAAGTGGGTTTTATTTTGTTTTGTTTTTTTAAGCCACATTCCTTTAATGCACTTTTATAATAGGGGATTTAAATTATTTTCACCTTCCAAGTGCACATGTTACTTGGCACATAATATGTCAAAGGGTGGAATTTTTATTTTCTCACCATTAGTGCTCTTTGTTATGTACATATTATGTAAAGTGAGGGTTCTAAAGCTTTGTAATTTTCCCTTTGTGCACATATTTGGCACATTAAATTGCTTGCAAGTGCCATGTAAAAGGGCATAGTTGCCATCATATTTTGGGCATCGAAAATTTGGCATGTAAATTATTGAATGTCATGTAAAAGGCCATAGTTTCCACCATGAAAGTCATGATGTAAAGCTGATTATGAAGCATTATAAAGGCTTCTGTTAGCCACTCTTATGTGAGGGAGAGTGAGAGGTGTATTTTTACGCATTAAGCCTTGTTTGCTTCTTTGTAATCAGGTTGAATGAGGCGATTTTCCTAAGCCATTTTGGTATGTAAAATTTCCCAATGAACTCTTGGAAAGTGTTTCAAAAGATGTAAACATGTATGATTAGCTACAGGTTGCAGCTTTAGGCAGGTGTGGGCTTTTGCATTTCGATTCTGAAGGACCGAGGTGGAGGAATTTTGAAGGGATGTGCCTTTTCAGACATTTTCGTTGCAGCTTTAGGAGGTGCTTGCTTTGCATCCTGATTCTGAAGTATGTTGGGTGAAGGAGTATTCAAGGGATGTTCCTTTTCATGCATTTGCGTTGCAACAGCTGCAGGTGTTGACTTGCATCGTGATTATGAAGCACGTTGGGTGAAGGAGTCTTCAAGGGATGTGCCTTTCCAGCCATCCGCGTTGCAACAGTTGCAGATGTTTGCATTGCGTTTTGATTCTAAAGTACGTCAGGTGAAGGATTCATGTGGGAATGTGCCTTTTAGATACATTTGCATGCAGTTGATGATGGATTGAAGCTGATAATTTTGGAGACCAAAAATTTCTTTATGGGGAGGTGTGATCCGAAAGGATCTTCGCACGTGAAAGAGCTTTTCGTCAAGTTGATTTGAAGTTGGTGACAAAGTGTTTAAGTGGGTTAAATTATTTTCATGCATTTAATTATGCATTTTATGAGCCATTACTAAACCCATGCATTATTGATATAAATGATTAATATTTGTGAGAGAATTTGTCTCACATATTATTCATTTAATGTAATTAGGGAAATTGGTTTTTATGTGAGAAACCACCTCACACCAATTCTCTATTTTTCTCAATTGTAGGTTGAGAGAATCAAGGGCATGGTTGAAAAGTCTTTAGGTGGATTTGGGATTTTTCCCAATTATGAGCCTGAGATTGTTGAAGATCCTACTTTCAAGGATCTTGTTTTTCATTCCTTGTAATTAGGCCCTACATTTGTGGGTCTTGTAATTAATGATCTTTGTTAGAGAGTGGGTGAGGGAAAACTATATATATTCCTTATGTGAGCCATGAGAAAGGAGGGCAGAAGAAAGGATAGAATACTTAGCCATCAAGAGCCATAGTGCTTGGCTAACGCTCGGCCATAGAGCTTGAATGTAAGAAAGCTTACTTTGAAGAAGGAATATAGAAGATCTGCATTCCAATTGAAGCAGATTTGGAGATGTAACCCCAGAGAGATGGAGGGGTGAAATCCGTTACCAATTGGTTGTCTCTCTCTTACTTATGTGTTTGTGCTTCTTGATATGTTAAGTTCATTTATTTATGTTTATGTTTTTATGCACTATAATTAATGGACTAACATGTTCATTTAAACCTGTATAAGCCATATTCAATTAAAATATCTTCATACCGTACACGATGGTTAGAGTAGTACTCGACCCATGATCGGATCAAGCGTGGTAGCTTGTGGTCACATGTTTAGGGTTTTATTGGATGCTGAAGCGCTAAGGTTACCTTGGCATGTGAAAGAGACCTCTTCTTCAATAGGATGAATGAGAAAAATGATTGAAATGACCTTTTATATCTTGTAAGAGTCAATTTTCCTCATAGTAGTGGGTTGCCCACCACATGCTTTTCTCTTTGTGTTTTGAACAATATGTAGCTTTGGAATTTTTTGTGCAGCTTAGGAAATTTAGGAACTTATTACATCATATCAAACATAAATTACACTTTGAAACAAACTTGATTATCTCCCCACTTCTACTCCTTCATTTGCCGGATTTATGCATGAAATGACTGATTTTGATGATTGAAACCCTAATGACCTAATGAAGACATTGAGTTGGATGAAGCCCATGATGACATGATTGAAATGAATATGAAGATCTTGTAATGATGACCCATCCAACTACGAGATGGTAATGACCAGCAAGTGAAATTTTTTGGAAGGAGAAGAAATAGTCCTAGACACCACTAGCCAGTGACCAAATTTTTATTTGAAGACCTATTGAAACCATGAAAATTTGACTTGACACCCTAATAAACATTTTGAAAGAGCCCATTTGATCACTGGTGACAGGTAGAACTGTTTGACACTAACAATATGCACGAGTCTACTATGAAGCAGTACAAGAGTAATTAGAAAATTCAAATTTAATGAGGTTTTGAACCTTGCAACCGCCATTGCCATAATTTTCATGCGACTCAGAAGCTAATATCAATTTCGGTGATAATAAGATAAAACGTAACAAAGAATGCAAGACTAATAAAAAATGGAACTTGATGTTTGCAGGGACTAGTCTTTAACACGGTGTTCAATCAAACGAGAATTATCTAAAAAAACATGAAAAAACTTTGCTGCATCAACATTTTTTTCTTTCTTTCCTTTTAAGCACATGCAATTTGATGTTGCATTGCCACTTTTTTTTCGAGGTAAATTTTCAACATTTTTCTAAAATGACAATAAAAACCATATTAGTTTGTCAAAAAAAACATGAAAAACACATGCAACTTGATGCTACATCAACATTTTTTTTCTTTAAGTTAAAATTTTCTTTTTTTTAACAGTAACATTTAAAACTAAAATTCATTTAAAAAAATTAAAAAAAAAATGTCACCCCATTTAAAATTAAAAAAAAATTTATAAAATATATATTAAAAAATATAAAATAATTAAATAATTAAAAAAAAAAAGAAAAAAGAAAAAGAAAAGAAAAAAACCAAAAACAAACACACATATATATATTCCGAGGAGGTGATGGGGTCTTGACCATAATAAAAAATGTGCTACATTGAAATAAAAAATAATAAAAAAAACAACGTCATGGAAAAAAAAAATTATAATAAATTATAATTATTTTTATGTTATTGCTTCAAAAAGGTAAGATCAATAAAATGTAAAAATACAATGATTATTGTTATATCATATTTATGTTAATTATATTTTACCATTTTTTATTTATTTTAATTTTTATGTGCAAAATTTTTTTTGAGTGCAAAACTTGGATGAAATCTGGAAAGATTTGATTCACAATAAAAATAATCTAAATTAATTTAATATTTAATATTAAAAATAAATTATTTAATTATATTTATTTCATGTTTGGTTTATATTATAAACAAAACATTGAATGTCAACTTGGCCAAAGATGCTGCCTGATGCTCAACGGACTTGATTTCCATTAATGGAAGCCATTAGCATGAGTATTGATCACAGAGATTGCGGATATTGACTGCTGGGGCAAGAGATCTTAGTGTTGCAGATTATGAAGAAAAGCATCATTACAATGAGGGCAGTAATTTATTAACTGACCAAACACAAAAGCTTTGTGATGCTTTGTGAGACTGTAAATGATATAGAATGCAGTCTTGTTCAGGGGTGGTTTAATTGCTTAATATGAAGTTTATGAAAACCTTGATACAAGATAGTTGTATCAAGACTATGAAGAAAGATAGACAATATTTACTAGTTCTTAAAGAAAAAGACAGAATGCAATCTTCACTTATTGGGATCCACCAATATTGATAGGTTCCAAGATGGCGTTCCTCAAACAATAGAATCTCTTATACAAGCATGCATTAAGGTCTGGTTTTTGATAGGAGATACGAAAGACACTGTAATTTCCATTGGCATTTCTTTTACACTTCTTACTTCTAGTGTGTGAAAGATTATAATCAATGGTAAGTCTAGAGAAGCTTGTTATCACAAGCTGTAAGAAACAAAAATAAAGAAGAGTTGTTTGCAAATATTAAAAAATATTGGCACTCATTGGTGTACCAAGATTGTCTATATAGGATGAACTTTTCGATTTGGCTACACGATGCAGAGTAACCCTCTGTGCAAAAAAAGCTGGTCCAGTTTCCCTAATAAAAAACAGAACCAATGATATGACATTGGGCATTGGTGATGGAGTAAATGATGTTTGTGTGCTCCAGATGACAGATGTTGGAATAGGGATAAGAGGCCAGAAAGGAACGTAACCTATAATGGCTTCAGATTTTTCTGTGGTACATTTAGATTTTTAAAATGAGTATTGCAGCGTATGATTTCTAGAACTACGGATGAGTATGTGGCCAGAAAGAGAGGCAAGCTGTGATGGCATCATATTTTGCTGTGGGACAATTAAGATTGTTGAGAAGATTATTGTTATTTTAGAAGTTGTCTACCCAACAGGTGAAATAGCCCGTGGCAGTTTTTTGCCGGAATTTTATGCTCATTAAACTATAATCGTATAAGCTGTATTCCATTTTGTACAAATTTTACAATAATGTTGTACAGGTCTTATGCTTTTCTGTCACATCCTTACCCGGACTGAAAGGAGTGGTCAGTTGCGTCCTTCATCTATACTTTATTACCAACAAACATTTTGTATTGTTGGAGCAAAAAATCACAGCAGAAATTTAAATAAGCACACACAGCATAAACAAACATGAAACAACAGAGATTTAACTTGGTTCACCCAACCAATTTGGCTACGTCCACCAAACGGGCATCGGCAATCTCATTCAGCAAAAAAGAGAATTACAACAGGTAAGTTTTTCATCTGCACATTTCTTCCATTCACCTCACATCCCTCATCATGCTCATTTGCCTCTACGAGCTTACATTTTATAGCTGGGAGTAGAAACTGAATCATAAATTCACTCACAACAAAAATAGGATGCAATAACTCCACATTAGGATTAAATGGAGTCAATTTAGCAACAAATCCTATTGTTGTCACATTCATAAGATTTTCTCGAAATTTAATTAAAAGAAATCTCAACATGTACAAATTTTACAATAATGTTCTACAAGTCTTATGCTTTTCTGTCACATTCTTACCAACGCTATTAGTATAGTAGTGGATATTTGGGATAAGAACCCAATGACCATGCTTTAAATCGTTTCCGTAAATTAAAAATACTTTACTATATAATATTATATTATATTAGAGAAAGTCATTTTATGAGGATGGTAGGTGCTATGGTGGATGTTCCAGAAGTTTATAGGTATATTAAGTTGATCCTCTGTAATAATGTCCTTGTATGGCTTATAAAATTATGGAAATTTAAAGTCTCCATCAAGTTTATATTATATATTTAAATATGGAAATTTAAAGTCTCCATCAAGCTCATATTATATATCTCACTAATTTGGCAAGATAGAACATTGATCTAGGAAAATCTATTGAGAAGAGGGCAATGTGGTTTGGGTCGATGTGCTGTGTAAGAAAGCAATGGAAACTAATGCTCATTTGCTCCTGGAATGCCCACCATAATACAAGTATGGACACACATTATGGGAAGCTACAATATACCTTTCAGGGGTTTCTGCTCAATAGAAGAGTGTCTAAATGGTGGTTAAAAAGGGGGATAAGACTGCAAACTGTTCCTATTTATATTTTCTAATAGATATGGAAGGCTAGAAACATGATTATTTTTTAAAACTACGAGGCAAATCATAACTGGATTTGTATGAAGATTTGTGCATGGCTAGATTCACAGAGAACTATCACAAGAAGTACAAAGGATTTATCCATTCGACATATGTCTTCCCTGATTACTTTCCTAGCTAGATATTTTGATGGCGCAACACAACGTGGGAGATGTGGTTGTGGTGCGTGGGTTCGTATCGACAACAATACACATTACAATATTTCATGGTTCGTTGGTGTGGGTACAAGCACCAGGGAGGAGGTTGTGGCGCTATGGGGGTTACTTTGGTTCACCAAGAAGAGAGATATTGATACTATACACATCTATGGTGACTCTAAGACCATCATAGATTGGCTCAACAAAAGCACTACTTTTGCACCTCCACTACTTGATGGCTGGATTGCACCATAAATTCTCTCATATTGAACTTCAGACATATCACATTTCAGCATATATACAGGGAAGAAAACACGGTTGTTGATGCTCTATCGAAGAATGGTGTGCGGGAGACTAACAAAGTACATGCACTACCTACACATGGAAGACAACATAATCAGGGATGATGGGTACTAAAGATTACCTTAATGTACTTATTCTGGAATGTCTTTGTTAATTATTGTCTTCATTTATGCTATTATCATGAACATATTTTGAAATTGCCCTAAACTATGTTAAATATATCGCTACGATATAGACTCTCGGGTATTTTGAAATTGCACATACTAAGTGTGGTATTGTGATAGTATGGTGTATAGGCTATTATGAGGTTATATGTGGTGAGATATGTAAATCAATATAACTTTATGAATTATATTGAAAGACTTGGATTTTTTTGGGAAAGCCTTACTCATAAAGTCTCTGTGGAGAGGTTTACATTCAGAAGGGATTTAGGGAGAGATCATTAGGTACAAATACCTTCATTCGAAGGACCTGGAGAATCTACTTCTTATGGACTGGAATCAGAAAAAGGGAGGATCCTGCATTTGGAAGGGTTTTCAGAACTACTGGTCGATGCTGTCCTCTTACCTGGTGTGGAAGTTTGGAGACGGAGGGAAAATTCTTATTGGTCAGCATGGACTCTACAGTTCGCCGTCAGATTATATCTGCAGTCATCAACTGATAGACTTTTTAAATTGCAGAGGCCTCTTTTTCATGAGCCAAATCATCAGGGAATATGTTAGAGATACCCCCATATGGAAATCGCCTGCCGAATTACATATTCCAATCCCGTTGAAGGTGGATTGGTACTTATACATGAGGGATTTTTGAAGCATGGGTTTGCTCAGTGCTATTGGTGGGGACAAAGAGACATGGAATGGGCCGCTCAGAGATGGCATGCTGAATGCTGAGGATGTATATAATAAGCTGACCAACATGATTCCACAGGATTATGATACCCCTACTTTGACAAGGATCTGGGAAACCTCGACCCCTTTAAAAATGAAACTGTTGTTGTGGTTAGTGTTTATGGACAAAAATTTAACGTGGGAAAACCTCAGAAGGAGAGGGAAGATCGGCCCGGGGTGTTTTCGACTCTACATGGTGGAGGAAGAAAACAACTCACATATTTTTTTATCATTGCAGCTATTCCAAGAAGGTTTTGGGGTTGATTGGTGAAAATCTAAAGATGCAGATCTCATCACTTTTGAATACCAAGGATTTTATTATGTGGTGGAAGGGAAAAAACATAAATCATAGAAACATTCCGGCACTTTTTCATTGGTTTATTTGGTATGCCCGGAATAAGTGGATCTTCGAGGAGGTGTCGTGTACCCCTGTGGGGATTGCCACACACATTTTACAGATTTGGGAGAATCTGAAAATTCCCCAGAAACCTCTGAAGGACCTATCGGTCAGAATGAGACCGATGGAGATTCACTACTCAGCAAGTTTCTTCGATGGGGCTTCATAGCATTCTAGTTGTGGCTGCAGTGCCTGGCTGATGTTGTCTCCTAGTTGTCACTATAAGATCTATTGGCATGGCGGTTTAGGGACTAATACAAGAGCAGAAGTGTTGGCCTGCTAGGGGCTACTGTGGTTTGCAGCTCAACAGTGCATTGATTATATTTGGGTGTTTGGGGATTCAAAAGTTCTCATCGAACATTTGGACAAGGGGAATAAACTCCATTCGGGACATATGTTTTATTGGTTGGAACACATATACGCTCTAAAGAAGACCTTTGCCTCTATCATTTTCAAACACATCTTTCGAGAGAAAAATACTCAGGCTGACATACTCTCTAAAAAAGGACTGAGGGGTGTTTTCGACATGATGCATTATGAGCTTGTAAATGCTGATGGAGAGGGAGCAATTGGTTCGGTCACCTTCTCATAACTTTATTTTTTTCCCACAGGTTTGGGCTTTCTGTGGACTCTGTTTACGTTTTTTTTGGAGCGTCTCTACCTTTTGGTTTTGTGGTTAATACTTTTTGGGTCTACTAAAAATGACCGCTACAGATTTGGATAGAAGAATAGTTTGAAGTTCAGGCGGACTTAAATCAAGCACTTGCCTTATTGAAACTCTGTTTTTATTGATTCATGCTAGAGAATTAGAGCATATAATTTGGTTGTGTTGTTTTGAGATGTAGTTTTGAAATGGAATATCTGTCTATGTAAGTTTTTTTTTCACTGAAAATGAAAATATTGGACTGGTACATTATATAAACCAAGTTTTTTCTTTCTGAAAAAAAGAATTATATGTTGCTGGTACATTATGTAAACTAGTTGTTTTATCATCTTTAAAAAAAAATGCCATTTTATTGAAATTATAATTGGATCAAAACTATTGCTATAAAATATTATATTATATTTCTAATTATTATCTACATTGATCAATTGTTTGGATAGAAAACATAGATAAAGATACACATTTCCAAATGTTCTTCTTAATGTTTAGTATGGGATTGAAATCTCATTTTCCTTTCCTTTGAGTTATAAGGCCAAGCATTTTATTTTTTACTTATAATTTGAACTTTTTCTTAGCTGGAAAGTTTTTTATGTCGGGAAAGTAAGTAGCTTTGCATTGTTGCAATTTGGACAATCCATTACAAAATTATAATGTTTAAAGTTTTATGTGTAATATTATTATATTTTATCTTTTAATTCCAGTTTATGATGTTTAAAAAAATTATTGATATTTTCATATCATTACTATATGTTGTTAATATGGTATTTTATAAATTAGTTATTGTTAAGTTATCAAAATGGATCCAAGACTTTGTGTCAAGGTAGATTTGATTGGGTAAAATAATAAAAGTTGTTAAGTCTATAGTGGTGGTTTTTGGGCTTCAGGTTTTGATAACTGGTGATCTTTCCATTGTATTCTTTGTAATGTAACCTATTTAAAGACATGGATATTCCATTGTAATTCATCTTTGGATCATGAATGGCCATTCAGTTGGTTTTACTGAAAAGGTTTCATGTGAAAATATATTTTGTGCATGTTGTTAATATTTATGTGTTTATGATGTGTTTATATATTTCTCTCACGTTATGTTTTATTTTCTAAGAGTGGTATCACAAATCACAACCAAGTGATCATGGTTGGGAGAAGGAGATTTTGGTTGCAAATGTTAGCATTGAGGTTGAAGCTTAGAGAGAAGTTTTAATAAATAGGCTAATGTGGAGTTCAACATGGAGTGAACAAAATGACCACCATATGTGGATCCACTATGAGTTCCCTATGGATGAGAGAGTATGATGCATGGAGATTGCATTGTAATTAGTGTGAGAAGAAATAAATGTCCAACAAGGTGAGATGCAACCACAGAAGTAGATTTGGTGATGAGAGCTCTTAGTCTGAACATTTGTGCAAACACGAGAGAATGGTGACACATGTGGTGGACAATAAAAACTAAAAAAAAATGGATATAAAATTTGTAAATTACATGTGTATGGCCATGTTAAAAATATAAGATGAAACTTATATATTGAAAACTATCAACTCACAAGTGAGAAAGCTACACTTGGAGACTTCCCAAGCAGAGAACAATCTAATCATTAATCATTAACATCAAGAATATATAAGTTTACATGAGAATAAGAGAGTTAGAACTAACACCTAAAAAATAGAAGCTAATTCCTAAACTAGGATACACGCACAACTAAAGAACAAACTCTCTCCAATGATACACATTCTCCATTAATTTCAACATTCCCTCTTAATGGAGAAAGGGTTCACTAGTACTCCTAACATCTCCCTAAATAATTCAAATTTAATTCTTCCAAGGGGCTTGGTAGAAATGCATGTTACATTATCACAAGTATTAAAATATTCAATATAAATTTATTTTGACTGAGCCTTCTCTCTGAAAAAGTGAAACTGTGTATCAATATGCTTTGTGTTTTTGTGAAACACATGATTGTTTGCAAGTTTGATTGAGCTCTGGTTGTCACATCTGATAATTGTTGCAACTTTTTGTTCTTCTCTAGCATCATGGGGAAGTATCCTCAACCAAACTACCTCACGTGTTGCTGCACACATTGCTTGATACTTCACTTCTGCAAAAGATAAGGATACAATATTCTACTTCTGCTACTCCATGCAATGACCTCAGACCCAATGTTGAATGCATAACTTGTTATGGATAGTCTATCATCCAGATTTCCTGCCCAATTTGAATATGAAAAACATGTTCATGTAACATCAAACGAATTAGTGCATTTAATACCAAAGTCTAAGGTTTCTTGAAGATACCTTAAGATGCCTTTTGCTGCCACCCAATGACTCTCAAGAGTTTTTGACATAAACTGGGTCAAAACACTGACTACAAAAGCTAAATCAGGTCTAGTTGTAGTTAGATAAATCAAACTACCAACTATTGTTTGTATAGTGTTGCATCCACCTCCTTAGAACCATCATCATTCTGATGTTTGACATTCTGATGTAAAGGCACTGAGGCAGCTTTGCACTGATCCATTCTAAAAAATTTCAATAAGCTCCTGACATACTTTCCCGTAGACAAAAAAGTATGGCCATAATCCCTCCAGACTTCAACATCCAAACAATAGTGTAACTCTCCAAGCTCTTTCATCTCAAAAATTTGTGACATATGCACTTTGATTTCTTTAATGATCTCATCAAAATTTCCTGTAATAATAAGATCATGTACATATAAAGAAATCAAAACAATTTTCCCCTTTTCATCAAACACAGTATAGAGAGTTGGTTCGTTCTTGCTCATCTTATAATTACGATGTAAGAAAAATGAGTCAATTTTTCATACCATGACCTTGGCGCATGTTTTAATCCATACTGTGTTTTCCTCAATGTACAGACTAAATGTTCCTGCCCTCGTTGAACAAACCCTTCAGGTTGTGTTAAATACACCTCCTCTTTCAATTCATCATTTAAGAAAGCAAATTTCACATCTAGTTGGTGAATTTTCCAGTGATGTTTCGTAGCTAAGGCTATTAACATTCTAATGGTGTTTAACTTGGATACAAGCGCGAAGGCTTCTTCATAATCAATACCTTCTTTTTGTGAATACCCCTTAGCTACCATCCTAGCTTTATATTTATCTATACTACCATTTGCTTTAAACTTAGACTTGTATAACCATTTGCAACCTATGGTTTGTTTACCTTGAGGAAATTCAAATATATCCCATGTTTTGTTTTTAAGTATTAACTCATATTCCTCTTCCATGGCTGTCGTCCATTCATCATATTCACTTGCTTCTTTATAGTTTAAGGGATCAACAACATTCAAGGTATTTGTCATGAGGGCATAGTCTTTATACCTGACAAGTAAGAGAGTATACCTACATGATCTTGTTGGTATTAGAGTGGCCTCAAATCTATTTTGATCATCCCTTAATGGAATTGCACTGTTGATTGCATCTGTATCATCTGATTCTTCATTTTTTTGCTGCTGTTGTTGCTCATGACTATCCCTTGTTTCATCACTTCCATCTTCCACCAGCAAAGGGATGTCCCACTCTTCATTGCCTTTATCACAGTTTCCATCCTAAGCCTGCTCATGGAATACTACATTTCTACTCGCAAACACTTTGTGAGTAGAAGTATTAAACAGTTTATATGCTTTAAATTTGTACAATACCCAACAAAAATGCATTTAATGGCCTTTGAATCTAGTTTCTTCCTATCCTCTTTTGGAGCATGAGAAAAATATTTCAAGAAAAAAACTCTTAAATGATTAACTGCAGCCTTAAAAATAATAAAAATTCGAATGGATTTTTAAGATCAAGGCTTTTTGTTGGACTCCTATTCTTTAAATACATTGCAGTATTTATTGCGTCTACCCAAAAACCATTAAACAAGTTCTTTCCTTTTAACATGTTGCATGCACACTGCATAAGGGTTTTGTTCTTCCTCTCTGAAACTCTGTTCTTTTGAGTGTGGGGTACTGTGATATGTTGAACTATCCCATGGTCCTTGCAATATTTGATGAAGCCACTCTGCTTTTATTCTCCCCCTTGATCTGAGCGGACAATTTTTATGAATTTCCTTGTTTGTTTTTCGACCATGCTCCTGAATTCTTTAAAGTATTCAAAAGTATGACTCTTCTTTTTGAGAAAATATACATAGGTAAATATTGTAAATCATCAACAAATAATAGAAAATAATATTCAACTCCTAATGACCTTGTTTGCATCGGCACACATAAATCAGTGTGCACAATCTCTAGTATATCTCTCTTCTTTCTATCTTAACTTGAGGGAAAATCATCCCTATGCATCTTCACAAGGGCACATCCTTCACAATCAACATGAACATTTTTTAAAACAGGGAGACCATTGACCATACCTTGTTTCTGAAGTAGTAGTAGGTCATAAAAATTTATATGACCAAATCTTTGATGTCGCAAATTCTCTGTTTCCATAACTGTTTAAGTCAAGGCTTGGTGTGGTGCACTTCTTACATTCAGCTTGTACAGACCTCCAAATCGAATACCTAATGCAATTGGCTTCATATCGTCCAACAGATCTTTAATAAAACAATAAGACTTAAAAAGTTCTACCTTAAGATTCTGATCTGTTATCATAGAGACAGAGATCAAATTCTTTTTTATTCCTGGAACATACATCACATGTTGAATATGACTAATATTACCATCAGGTAATACCACAGGAATATTTCCATACCCTTTAATTTGATAACCTCTGTCATCACTAAGATAGATCTTAGCACCAATGCTGATCTCTTTAAAATTTTCAAACCAATGTCTGTTACATGTCATGTGAGTGGAAGCTCCAGAATCCACAAACCAATTTTTCGCTTCATCATTCTTAGAAAAATTAGACATAAATAGTCTGAGGGCCCGATTTTGATCTTCATCAGCAAAGTGCCCTGCATGCTTTTAATGCCTATGTCGATTTTCATCAAGCTTATTCTTATGGAAATTCCTAACAATGTGACCAGATTTACAACAATAAAAACACTTAATCCCTGAATCATTTCTGGTCAAAGACATACCTTGAGGTGGCTTTCTCTGTGGTGTGCCTCCGCCTTTTTGTCCTGCGCTTACTCTTCCTCTGAAAGGATTTTTCTTCGCCATTAATGCAATATCTAATTTATGGGTTTTTAGAGTCATCTGTCTCTCTTCCTATTGTATCAAGATCCCTATCAATTCTTTGAAATTGGGGGCTTTCTCCCTTGCATTCAGGCCTGTAATAAACATATGATAATCATCAGTCATACCATTCATGGTAATCGTGGTGAGATCAATGTTCGATATTTTCTCCCCTATATCGGCCAATAGTATTTTCTAGCTCCTTGATCCGAGAGATGAATGCAGTGACTCATTCACTCTCCTCCGTTTTGATGGAGAGAATCTTGCTCATAAGGAACAATAAACGATTTGTATTCTTTATCTCATAAAAATCCTTGATAGTTGTCCAGATATCATTTTTTGACTTACACTCTCTAATGTGAGGGATAATGCAATCTTTCACTAATAATTTCAACAACAATTTCGCTTTGTCTCCCTCTTCTCTCAATCCTGAATTGATGCAAGTGTTCCACCTCCAGCTGCAATAAGCTTCAATTCATCCCCAATTGCAATTTCCCACACACTTTTGCCCTTAAGCAGTGTCTTCAACTTGAATTTCCAATTAGAATAATTGGACCCATCGAGCTTATTTCTCTCATTCAAGTACGTCGCTGCCATCTAATTATTCATCATGATCTATAGATCTGCCTCAAGAACCTCAACCTCCAATAATCAATGCTTTCAACCAAAAAACACAGGCGATCTTACAAGAATCCTTATCAACAAAATAAAATTACACCAACGTACCAGATAATAAATCCGTTGCCACAACAGTTGAACTGACTGAGTGATCTCGATCTCAGAACATGTGATCTACCTCATCATCAACATAATGATCTCGACAAGAGATCTCATGGCAATCAGATCTCATGATCTCGACAAATAAACTCGGCCACCAAATGTGCGATCTCGACCACCAGATACGCAATCTAGGCCACAAATTGTAACACACTTCCAGAAGGTCGACATAATCTGTCTTTTCCCCTGATTCAAACTGATTTTACACACACTTTGGGCAATCAAGAAAACTTACAGAGCCACCAATATAAATTGTAGGCCTCAGGCCTTCATAAAAATAACTCACCAAAGAGGATCAATGCTTATCAACAGCCTTTCACTGTACTCCTGGTCGCGTTGTCGAAATTTTTTATAATTATTCTGGTCATCAGAGCGGGTTTTACCCCTAAAAGAAGTGTTGATCAGCACGGGTTTGACCTGTAAAACTATCACTGATCAACATGGGTTTGACCCCTAAAACTAGTGTTAGTGAGCACGAGTTTGACCCCCAAAACCAGTGTTGATCAGTCTTACTCAAAATTTTAGTGCTCTGTCACAAAAGCAATTGAACCAGCCACCAAGGCTCCTCAACTGTCCAACCACCAAGGCTTACGACACAACCAACCACCAAGGGTCTCGAACCAGCCACCAAGGCTCAACACAGGTTCACCAATTTCGCCACTAAAGCATTTCAGCCATCAAGGCTCCAAACTTCCACAAAGGCACTCCAACCACCCACGACCAAAAATATGTCACTACGGCACACTAGCCACTAAGGCTCACCAGCTCTGATACCATGTTAAAAATATAAGACAAAACATATGTATTGAAAACTAGCAGCTCACAGGTAAGAAAACTGCATCTGGAGACTGCCCAAGCAGAGAACGCTCTACTCATTAATCATTAACAACAAGAATATATAAGTTTACATGAGAATATGAGATTTAGAACTAACACCTAGAAAATAGGAACTAATTCCTAAACTAGGATACATGTACAACTAATGAACAAACTAACACCTAGAAAATAGGAACTAATTCCTAAACTAAGATACACGCACAACTAATGAACAAACTCTTTCCAATAATATACATTTTCCATTAATTCCAATAGGTCATACAAATGCAAAACTTTGTTACACATGTCGACCCTACCTTTAAAGTTGCTGAGAAGACCCTGGGAAGGAGAGTATGCACATTTCTCTAGCCAAGTTTAAAGAAATATGCTAGGGTAAACTTGACTCCATAAAAAAGTCAACTTGTTAGATTCATAGTGGTGGTTTTGGGCACATGATTTTGATGAAATATAGTATTAGAACCTATAGATTACATATGACGAAGGCTTTGATATTCTATCGTAATTAGCTTTTGAGTCATGAATGATCATTCTACATTTTTCCAAATTAAAAATAGTGTATCCATGACGTGAATGTTTATATTTTTATACTATATTTAATTATTTTTAGTAATTAAAAATACAAACGTTTAACAATTATACAATTAGTGCATGTTCTTAATTTTATGAAATTTTTTATACAAAGTATCCTTTGAAGAAAAATGCTCATTTCCTAGCTTATATTTTAATATTCTTATTTAAAATATGTAAATTTCAATTGTGTAAGATAAATATTAATCTAATAAATATCTAATGCAACCTATTATAACGATATAAAACAATCTTCCATGCACTATCTTCTATTAAATCATTCTAAATTTAAATTAAATCATTAATATAAATATAAATTTACTTTAAAGCATATTTAAAATATATAATTTTTTAAAAATTATTTTATTTTATTTTATTTATTTGAATGAAAATATTAATTTATTATTTTTAATACAATTTTATCTAACTTAATTTAATTATAATAGAACACTTTCTTTAAATATATATATATATATATATCTCTTTCTAAAACAATCTCTATATTTACAATAAATTTTATACTTTTGAAAAATTACATACGTGAAACTTGAAAGACAAAGGAGTAATTTGAATTGATTGATGCTACATTGATTAAATAGACCCAAAAATATTATGGAAAATCTTTTAGAAAAATATTTAGAATGCTAAAATAGATATGTCAATCTTAACTTACACAAGCTAATCTTAGCTTACACATGCATAACTAACTATTCCTAAATTTAGACTATGTAAACTACTAGAAACTACCAACTAAGTGGGAGTAATTATTTCTAACACTCTCACTTAATTATGACCATAACTGCTTGTCGGTCTATGTCTCGACTAGGCTTACAACATCTACATTTTATCTATGAAACTTAAATACATATTTTGTCCATGGCTTTGTGAATATGTCAGTGAATTGTTCTTTTGATTTACAAGATTCAAAGTGCATTTCTCTGTTTTTAACAAGCTCTCTATTGAAGTGATATCTTGGATCAATATGCTTTCTTTTTTGATGAAAAACATGGTCCTTTGACAAAGCTAATGTTGAGTTGTTGTCAAAATACATGTAGATCACTCAATACTTTGCATAAATAAAGTGTTTGACAAGGAGTTGTTGATGTTGCTACATACTCTTCTTCAATTGATGATATTGTCACGGTGTGATACTTCTTGGATGCCTATGAAATCACACCTGAACCAAGATGAAAAAAATATCTTGAAGTATTCTTCCTATCATCCATGCTACCAACAAAATCAATATCAATATATCCAACTGAATTATCAATATTAGTGTTATTGTATAATATCTCATATATCGGTGTTGTAGCAATATATCTCATATTCTTTTCTTTGCTTACTAGTGTGAGTCTTTTGGAGATTTCATGAACTTGGAAATAATTGTAGCAGTATACATCATCTCCGGTCTAGTGGTAGTGAGATACATAATACTACCAACCAACATCTTGAACAAAGTTGAATCTACATTGGATCATATATTTGCTTTGCTGAGATTTGTTCTTATTGCAATTGGAGTTGGTGTTGGTTTACAATTCATTATCATGAACCTTTTCAACACATCCATGACATATCTTGATTTGAAACACAAAAATACTTGAGTCTAATTGAACGAATTCACTATAAAAAAAAAATCTCATTAAACCTAAATAAGTAATTTCAGACTCTTTCTTCATCACTAATTTAAACTTGTATACTCATAGATTCCTT
>JAXQQM020065321.1:0-63942 GCA_034641835.2 Pinus albicaulis
ATTAATTTCATCATTTTTTACTAGTGTAGGATCGGAAGCTAGTCTGATAGTAACCGAATTGATTTCACCTACAACTTGAACTTTAGAGCGATCCAATTGAACAATATGAACTGCCGATTTCTGCGATTCAATATTCAATTTGGCACAAACAGAAGTAGGCATTATATTAGAGGATGCTCCAGAATCGATTAAACAATTATTCAGATTCTTACTGTACATTTCATAAGTCAAAAGAAAAGGAGGAGTCTGAGAATTTAATCTTTCTCCAATGAGCATAGTATCAGTAGCATCTACTTTGTCTGGTGGCTTTGTCTGGTGGCTTACCAGTTCCTTTAGCTGCTTTTGCAACTACACCACTTGGTAAAGGAGCGATTGGTGTAGCATTTAATTTTTTTAATAGCAACTTCTGCTGGTGTTTTAGTTTGCTGAGTTCATGTAAGGAAATGTTGGCTTTAATTTTTTTCATGTCTTCAACAATGTTATACTCCATAGGATCTGACACCACTAAAGTCTTTGTTGTCGATGTAGGAGGATTAGAAGAAGATGGTTGATTTTGAGTAGGTAACGGAGAACTTTTCTTTGCAGGGGATTTGTCTTTGGTATTTGGAGTTGTAATTTTCTTTTCAGGAATTGTTTGTACAGGTTCCGATGTAGATTTACTCCTGGTACTTACAGGCATAGCTTCTTATTCTACCTCACTATCAGAATTAGGGAGAATAAAATCTCACATTCCATGCAATTCAGCTATTTCTTCATTCTCATCTTCCTCCTCTGATACTGAAGGAGTATCTTCTTCTTCTTCCTCTTCTGATTCAACATTAGAGATTTAATTGGGAGGTTTAGATTCAAGTTGATTTCTTTTGAAATTTCGGAATGGTTTTTTGGTAGAAGTTTCAGCTACTTGTTTTTTTATT
Source organism: Pinus albicaulis (assembly GCA_034641835.2). NCBI lineage: Eukaryota > Viridiplantae > Streptophyta > Pinopsida > Pinales > Pinaceae > Pinus > Pinus albicaulis. Next base: position 915 of record JAXQQM020065321.1, read on the forward strand.
TCAACCATTTCATTTGACATGGTTTTGAGAACTTTTTGTAAACCTTCCATGTCGTATGGGTCTTTGGCCTTTTTCCTCGAATCATCTTTGAAGCTGAATTTTTTAGATTTCCTTTCCTCAATAGCATTTTTCTTTTCTAGAGAAATAATTCGTTTCTCTACTGCAATAGCCTCTTTCATATTCTCGACTAACGTAGGTTTTGTGGCTCTATCTACAAAAATTGCTATGTTTGAGGGCAAAGCAGTTATGTACCATTCACTTCTGACTTGTTCACTAGGCCTTGAATCTGTGTGAATTTTGTTCAAGAGTTTGTTGAATCTAGCGTTGAAATCTTTAATGGGCTCCTTGGGTTCTGTCTTCAAATTTGAGAGATCGTTGATTAAAGTAGCTATTGATCTGTCATCTCCAAATTTGGTTAAAAAATGATCTGCAAAAATGGCCCAACTTGTTATGGATCCTGAAGGTAATGAAAAGTACCAGGATCCTGCTACCCTTTGAAGAGTATAAGGGAATAGTCTAACTACAACATCTTCTTCTACGACTCCATTCAAATTTACAGCCAGCATAAAGTTATTAATGTGTTCTTCAGCTTGAATGTTAAGCTCTGGACTGAACTTTGGAAGCCATTTTCCAGGATTGTCAGGTGAATCATGTAAAGGTGCAGGCATGTTGACAGCCCCTGGAGTAGCCCATGGTCTAGCCATTATTGTAACAACTGTTGGAGAAGTAGTAGAGACTGGTGGTGTCTGAATAGAGGTTGTTGGAATAAATGATGTTGAGATTGATGACGATTGAGTAGATGATGTGGGAACAACTGCACTTTGTTGAGTTGGAGTTTTGGAAACAGGCGATTGAATATGAGATGAAGAACTTATATCACTTACTGATTCCGATTGAGGTTTTGTTGTCTTGACTCTACTAGGTAAAGGGAATTCTTTCGGAGAAATACCAAGTTTTTCACTTTGAAGCCTAGTCAGAGGTTTTGAAGAAACAAATTTTGAGGTTACACTACCTTCAGATATTTCAGGTTCATCTAGAGATAATGAGAATCCTTTCAATTTATGTATTAAATCTTGTACTTCAGGAGACTCAGGAGTTTGATTGTCTGAATGTTTTGAGATTTTGGTAGTGGGTGTCTGAATATTCTTCTCAATTCCTTCTATAGGATTTTGTATTTCAGAAGAAATTGAAGAAGTTGATGAGGGTGTTTTGCTCTCAGAATGGCTTGTGGGTAAATATTTACTTGCCATTCATAGCTCAGGCCCTCCTTCTAGCGCCAAAAATGTTGAAGCCTAGAAAATCTCTGCTTCAAACATTGGGGAAAACCACCCAGTCGGGACCTTAGGACAGCTCCTTATCTGTTTGGTATGGTGGCTCCGACTGGATTGAAAGGACCAGTTTCCTTATAACTAATGGGTTGGTGATGGGTTGATTTGGATGAGTGAAAATGGGACTAAATTGGCTGAAATAAAACTATCTAATTTAAACTAAATACTGATAAAGAAAATTATAAAACTAACCCGGGCAATCATATGTGAATACAACTTAAAATTATTCCAATTTAACAATAACCATAAAAATGTATTAAAGTTTAATTGAAATTGTGCAGTAACAAATAAAGATAACTCTGTTTAAGAAATTAAACAGAGTTATATTAGCATATTGCATTCATCATTGTATACCATCTATATATACTTATGAAAGATAACATTTCAATTATACTCAGAAATGATATATATAAAGAAACGTTGTGAAAACCAAATATATATAAATGATAGCAAATTTTAAAGCGGATATCATAAGACAAAAGAAATCAATAGTGAACAGATATAAATACCTTATTCATCTTGAAAGCTTTCAAAGGAAATCTGATACTCTAATCCAGTAATTCTGATACGAAATCAAATCCAAGGTACAAAAATGCAACACTTAAAGATAATTCTGCATAAAATCACCAGATGTGATCCTTTATAAAATATAAAAGTCAGTGGAGTACAGAAATGTAATCTCCAAGTCAAAAATATAATAATTCAGGACCCCTCTTTAAATGCATGAGAAGGGTTTAAATACTACTAGCTAAATCTAAAAATAGTTTATTACAAAAATTAAGGATTCGGTTTAAATGACCGTCCTTTTCCTAGGCAAAAATACAGTAAAACTAAAACTAAATCTAAAAATAAAGACTATCAAGTAACTACTTATGAACTTGATCTTTAAACTTGCAGGCATCTAGCATTGTTTTGAGAAGATGTGGTTGACCGACTTCAGATTTCAACTGTCCTGAAAAGACAGAATCGGCAAGTGTAGGCACAATCTTCTCAGCAGAATTAATGATGCAATTAAGCGCACTATGTTGACTGTGTGGTTTCACTAGGTATGTCCAGTAAGAATCCCAGTTTAACCTTGTCAATCCTTGGATTGATTTTGCTTTTTCTTCTGCCTTTTGTCTCCATTCTATTTGCAATTGATGCGCCTGTGGAAGATATCCCGGAACAGTTTCTGAAATCAAATTTTCTTTGTGTAAATTCTCATTTACACAATCAATAAAACTGCTTGCTGCTATAGCCAATTCTTCTGTTGCTTTCTCTGCCCTTCTGATTTGTGCATCCCAGTCATTGAAAAGTATTTTTTTATGGTTTTCATTAATAATTGGTGCACCAGCTTTTCTTCCTTCCTCTGTTTTTTTCCATACCAGATAATCAGTAACTTTTTCATTAATTAAATCATAGTCATTTCGTAAATCTACGACATGATTAGTGATCTTATCACTTTCTTGACAAAAAGAATTCCATTGCAAGATTTTTTGGCATAATACTTCTTCTTGTTGCAGTAGTTGATTGTTTAAAGAAACAGTTTCTGAAACAAACTCTGGAAGCTTAGGATCATCTTTGTGCTGATCTTGAATAATCTGTATTTGTTTCTCTTGCTCCCATTGAACTTTTGATATCAATTTGCATTTCTTAGAAGTTGTTGTAACTTTCCAGAAGTTTCATCGTCTTCATTATTGCTTTGTACACATGTTGCAATTCTTTGTTCTTGGGGCTTATATCTAATTTCTTCTTTCATTTAATAGAGAACATATCTCAAATGCTTTGTCAATAATTAGAAGCTTTTAAACCACTGTATTGAGATAACTTAGCAAGACTATCAGTAGGCTCGTGGTAGGATCCTTCCACAGAACATTTATTAATTACCTTAGTGCAAAAGCTGTCTAATTTTCTCTTTTTCCTCTGTCTTTTCACTATTGCTTTGTATTTTGGGCTGTAGAATACATCTAGAGGAGGAATGTCCTCCACATTAAGCACAATTTCGGAGGATGGTGTGATTGGTATGTGCTTTCTCGTTTAAACAGTGCATGCCACTTATTCTTGTGTAAGCTTTATTTATACATGAGTGCCATATATTCTCTCCTTTACGTCATGATTGATTAAAGCTTTCCCATTCTTTGTCTAATTCAATTGTGACTGACTGTTTCTGTACATTGGTAGGAGGAGGAGTTATCTGCTGAGAAGTCAAAATTTGCTGTTGTGAAAGTTCTCTCGATTGAGCAGTATCTTTCACTGATTCTTCATTTCTATCCTACTCTTCATTAGACTTATTGGAATGTTCAGAAGTCTCTCTTTCAGATTTTGACTTAGATTTATCTGTACCTGAACTGCCACTTATACTGACACTAGGAGTTGGTTCCCTTGCGGGTTCCAAACGCAAATTTTCCAAAGGGATGGTGGTCAGTCTTCTTTCCCTGTAAACCTTAAATTCTTGAAATTGTTAGACCAACTACATCTGTGACTTGAATGTAGAATTTCCTTCGTTGAATTTTCCTAGGAATATATCATCGAAAGGATCCTCTTCTCCGGAAAATATCCTTAATTTGATCGCAGTGGTGAAATTTTTAGCAACTTCATTAGGGTTGAATAACCTTTTTGCAAATTTAAACAATTGTAAGCATGTAATATTGCTTACTTACTTGAATGCATGTCCAGCATCAAATGATGAAAATGTTCCACAAGCTACAGGAAATTGTGGCCAAATGGCTTTTTTCTTATCCTTTAATTCCTTTGTCAAACCTCCTTCACCACAGGTTTGGTATGCAATTTCCCGAGCAATAAGTTTATCATAAACATATAAGCGTAAAACATGAGGAGAAGCGGAGCTTCCAAAAACCCTTACATAGGTAAACCATTCTTCCCCAAACCATCGCGCGACAGGGAGAATGTCGACTTGTGCTTCCGGGGAAAACCTTGGAGCATCTTTATTATACAATGTTTTGTGCAGAGGCAACATTATGTCGTGGCAAATCTTGTAAAAATGAGGAACAAACTTGGATTCCCACAGTTCCTTGTGATACACATGAATAGGCAAAGGATCGTGAGTCGTCCATTGCCAACCCATCAGAGGGAATTTAGAAACAAAGCAGATAGCATCCATAACATAGGCAGACAGATAAAAAGGAGGATAAATCCTCTGAGAAACAATTCATTTAGACCGGTAATTGAAAATGGCAGTGGCTAAATTGTCAGATAATATCTTGGCCCAGTCTACAATAGTAGCGTTAACAGCAGCATTTAACAATGGAAGCCATTCAGGTAAGACCATATTTATATCAGGCTTTCCAAAAGGCCTGCATAACATAGCAGCAGCAAAACAATATGGAGAGGTAAGTGAACCAGTACTGTACATACCTTGTTTGTTTTTCTTCAATGGTTCATCTCTTTTGGTCCATTCTTTTGTGCATTCCGCCAAATTTGCATGTTCTTTGGCAAAATTCTCCATAATTTTTTTGTTATAAGTCACCTGAGGTTCCGGCAAATGATACATCAGCCTCAAATCTTCCGTAGTGAACGACCCGATGAGCTCTTGATCTAGAGTTCTAAATTTCCTGTCTGAAATATCAGTGCTGTCCAACACCCATTTTACCATGTCTGTATACGGAAGAATTCTTGGTCTTGCTGCTATCCGGTGCAGAAATGAACAAGCCAGGTCTTTAAGAGTTTCTTCAGATGAATTGCTTGATTCTGCAGTAGCCGCAACTTGCATCACCCTGGGATTTTCTTCTTCGAGCAAATTATACATTCTTTCCTAGGTGGTTATATCGGCATCCTTATTGCAAGCAGTATCCGCATATAGTGAAGCCATTTCTTTGTTTTCATAATTTGAAATCTTCTCTTTCTTAACCATAATGCTCTGTGAACGCTTTGTATAGTCTTCTGCTCCTTCGCGCCTGCGGTTTTACGAGTTAAGTGAGAGTAATGACATGAGAAGGGTGATGAGATAGTTTTGAATGCAAACAGCGAATGAAATATATTATTCTAATGGAAACAACCTTTCAATCAAAACAAAATATTTTTTTATTGATAACTGACAATCCATTCATTATTTCAATCATTTAAAGCACATAACGGATATTGATTTATGAAAAGATTTTCATTGGACAACGAGCTTTTAAGAATCTGCAATATTGCGATCTGCGATTCACTATGCAATATCGTAGAATCTCATATTTGTCAAAGCGTAACCATCACAAAATCGCAAATATCGCAAAACCGCAAATCGCAAATATAACATATAAAAAGTATTCGTTTAACATTTCTTTTTTCTGCGATATGCGATCTGCGACCAATATTTTAATGTATAGGATTTTTTTGGAATCGCGTTATCGCAATATTGCAAAGTCGCAATTTAAAAGATTCAGTTTTACAAAAGATATCTACCATTTGCGATGGATGCGCTATTTTGCTCAAAGAAAGATTTTATTGCAATCTATCATAAACTTAAGTGTTTCTTTAAGGATTTTCTAAGGAATTTCCCTAAGTTATGATAGAAAGTTTTATTTGAAAAGGGAAACAAATACTAATTGATTTTTTTGGATTTTTTAACTAAGGGTCCCCACTTAATTAATATTATTATTAATATTAAATAAGAAGGGGGGTTGTTGTTGGCCACAACAATTGGCGATTCACTGAAAGAAACAGTTATCTCTGAAAAAATAAAATGAACACTATATTTCTAGTAAGTAAAGATTTTTAAAGATAATGAAAACTATCTTAGGATATTTCAAATAAAATCTAACTTTGAAAAAGAAATAAAAATCATTCACAATTTCTTTCTAATTCCTTAAGAACAAAAACACTTTTGGGTTATCTCAAGCTTTGATCGGTGTTAATAATGAAGTAAGTGGATTTCTCCAAGTTTGATTTTATAATATACTCTATTTTCATGGGTATTGCCTCTGCTGCCTACAAACGTTCATAGTCTCGACAGGGTTACCTTTAAACCATTAACCATTCATTGTCCCATCCAACTAAAATTATGACTTTTTAAAAGATAAATTCATAAGACATATTATCTCATGTTTTTGTCTTTTACTTATTTTTTATTTTTAAGAGCCATTGTTCTGGTTTGGTAGCCAGTAAATAACAATGCCATTCACTAGTTGTAATTAAACTGAACAAACTGGCTCGTGATGAGACCGCTTGTCTTATATTTATAAGCCATTACCCTGTTTTGATATGCAGTATTGGTAATGTTATTTTCATTACTTCTTATGAACATGGTAAGTCGGCTCATAATGAGACCTCTTATCTCTTAAATTTTCATATAATTTCTTAGAATTACATTCTAAAAAATCACAACTTAAATGGATGGGGTGAAATAGTTTTATCCTTAAGAATCAATGGATGACAATTTTCAGAGTTTCTTGAGTACCAAGACTTTGAAAAATCTTTACTTTTATAGATAACCTTTCTCTACTCAATAAACGTATAATGATTTACATTCTTCTCAAGTTTTCAAAAGATCATGTAAATGATTGGAATAATCTTTCAAAGTTTAACATCTTATTTTAAACTATCCAAAAACTGTGATCATCTCTTTAAAAATTCTCATTTACACAAAATAAATATTTATAATATTTTTCCTAAGAAATTTTCTTAATAGTAAATAGTCAATTAGAGACTTATCAACAACCTTTATTTGCAAAAACAATTAAAAACTTTGCAGAAAGGAATATGTACAATTAAGAAAGGGTTACCTCCTCATGAAAAGAATTTCTTTAAGACAAGCCCATTTACAGGAAGAGATTCTCTCTTTCCCGTTAAATCTTGGAGTATGAATGTATTTGAGCCTATCTTTTCAGCAATCTGAAATGGTCCAAGCCACATTTTCTGAAACTTGGTATGCTTACCTTTTTCTTCATGTGCCTTATCCCATTTCAGAACAAGATCACCAATTGAAAAAATCTTTGAGCCGGTAGAACTTACATCAAAAGAAGATTTTACAAGCTATTGATGTTTTTCATGAATAATTTTTTCTCTATCTCTATCTTCTTCTAATTTAAGGATTTGATCATATCTCAATTGAATAGAGGAAGAAGGATTTTATTCAATGAATTGCACTAGGGCTAATGATGGGAGAGTTAGATTTGATGGTATCACAACTTCTTTTCCATAAACCAAATTGAAAGGTGAAGTTCCTATTGAAGCTTTTTGAGTAATACGATCAACCCATAGTGTGAAGATTAAATACTTGTGCCAATTCTTTTGATTTTGATCAATGGTCCTTTTAATAATTTTGATAAGATTTTTGTTAGTATATTCAGCTAAACCATTACCTTGTGGATAATAATTTGCTGAATATTTCAATTTAAAACCTCTTTTGATTGCAAATTCCATTATATTGTTTCCAGAAAAATAAGATGCATTATCAAAGACAAGAGCGTTAGGTACACCAAACCTGGTTATGATGAATTGATCTATGAAATCAATAATTGTATCAGAATTGGCTACCTTCAAAGGGATTGCTTCTACCCATTTTGTAAATTAATCTGTTGCTGTAAGGATGTATTTGTGCTGTTTTGAAGAATGAGGTATGATCTCACCAATAATGTCAAGTCCCCATTGTTCGAATGGTTGCTCAATACTTACTGGTTGCAAAGGAAAAGCTGGTTTCCTTTGTCTTCCACTTGCAGTTTGACAAATTTTGCACCTCCACACATACTCATGCGTATCTTTAAAAAGGGTAGGCCAGTAATAACCAGCATGAATTATTTTGTGAGCTGTGGTATCACCTCCAAAATGACCTCCTGCTGGTCCATCATGCAATTCCTGCAACACCTTTTCAGCTTCAATCTTTTCAAGACATCTTAATAGGATTGAATCATAATTCTTTCTGAATAACACATTATCAATGATCTCATATTTCATAGTCTTTAATCTTAAAGCACGTTTGCTCTTATAGCTGAGATTACAAGGAGAATACCCATTTTTCAAGTAATAGATGAGATCAGCATACTGAGATTCAGAGTCTGTAACACTTATCTGACTTACTTGAATATCTTTATTTGGATCTTGATTTTCTGGTATGTTATGAGCTCCTGCCAATAATCTGCAGAAACCTTGTCCTCTAACAATCTTAGCTGGTTTAATATCAATATCATATTCTTGCAAAGCTATTACCCAGTTAGCTCTCTTTTCTCCTACTTATTTTTGAACTAATAATTGTATCACTGCAGAGAATGGGACAATGATTTTTGTATGTGCTTTCAAGAGAAAAGGTCTGAAATGTTTGATTAATTTGAATACGGAAAATGCTTGTTTTTCAACATCGGAATAATTTAGCTCAGCTCCTTGCAGGTTTGAGCTAAAGAAAGAAATTGGTGCCTCAATTTTCTAATCATTGAATTGTGTTAAAACAGCAGCATAGAATGTTTCAGTGGCCAAAGTATACAAAGTAAAATCTTTAGAAAAATCAGGGGTATTCAATGCTGGTGCATTAATGATCGCTTGTTTGATTGCCCCAAAGGCTTCTTTCTCTTTATGCCCCCATTTGAATACTGAATTCTTCTTGATCATATTTTGCATAGGTAAAACAATTTGAGAAAAATCAGGAATGAATATTTTTACAAAATTGATTTGCCCAAGAAATGATTGCATGGATTTTTTGTTATGAGGTAAAGAAATATCAGAAATTTATTTCACTCTATCTGGATCAATATATATACCATCTTTTGACACAACAAATCCTAAGAGTTTTCCTTCATCCAAAGCAAAGAAATATTTCTTTGGATTTAAGGAAATACCAAACCTTCTACATCTTTCAAATATTTGCTTTAAATCATGTAGATGATTGGCTCTCTTTTTTGAAAATACTGTTATGTCATCAAGATAAATAACAATTGATCTATTGATCAGACCTTTAAATGCTATGTCCATGGCTCTTTGGAAAGTTTCTCCTGCATTTATTAGACCAAAAGGCATTTTCTGATAAGCATAGGTTCCCCATTTGGTTCTGAAAGTTGTTTTCAATCTGTCATCTGGATGAACTAAAACTTGATTATAGCTTGAAAATCCATCAAGAAAGGACATGAGTTCAGAACCCGCTACTTTTTGAAGTATCTGTTCCATAGTTGGCAATGGGAAATTGTCTTTTAAACATGCCTTGTTTAAGTTTCTAAAATCAATACAGATTCTTATATCACCATTCTTCTTCCTTACAGGTACCATATTGGAAACCCAATTGGAGTGCCTTACAGGAAAAATGATTTTGGCTTTTAAAAGTTTATTAAGTTCTGATTTGATTTTTCTTTCGAGATTTGGATGAACCTTCCTTAGCTTTTGTTGAACAGGTTTAATATTAGGAAGCATTGGAATTGTGTGTTGAATAACCGAAGTATCATACGTTTTTAAATCATCATAATTCCAAGAAAAAACGTTTTTATATTTGTTCAGAAGTTTAATGAATGCATCCCTTTCTTCTGGTGTTAAATTGAGTCCTAAGTTAACGTTTTGAGGTTTAGAATCAGAACCAAGATTTACTAATTCAAACTTCAAAGTGGAACTTTGAAGTTTAGCATTAGTGACTTTCTTGAATCTGTCTTTAATGTCATATAAATCCTCTAATTTAACAACAGATTTTAGAATGGTATTTTCATTACCTTTTAAAGAAATTTGTAAATCATGATCATTCTCATCAATAATTTTCTCATCATATGATTTCTCTGAAGTCATGAAATTTAAAATATCTTGATCATGATAGAAAACTCTCCAATTTGTGACATTATCTGGGATAGATGGGCGAAAAATCAATTCTACTGAAAATCTATCAGGACTGCAATCTTCTGCTGGAAGGAGTTTGGATGCAACATTTGCTAACAAATCAGCTGATGCATTTTGATTCCTAGGAATAGGAGAAATATTGAATGCTAAAAAATGAGTAGTAAGATCTTGCACTAGGGTTTGATAGTGTTTAAGATGTCCTGAAAGGCAATGGATAGTATTCCTAACTTGTTTTATGACAATTTCGGAATCACCAAAAACTTTCAAGTATTTAACATCTAACCCTATAGCTTTATAAAGTCCTTGAATCAAGGCTTGATATTCTGCAGTATTGTTTGTACACTAAAATTCTAACCTACATGATAGCATGGTTTTCTCTCCATCTGGATCAATTAAGATACATCCTGCTCCAGCTCCATCACTAGATTTTGATCCATCAAAATATAATGACCAAAATAAAGATTTATCTATTGGCTTATCTACAATTACATCAGAAATATTTACAATTCTGGAAGAATCAGATTGTGAAAAATTTTCTATTTGAGAAACAAAAGTATTTACAGAAAAGGGTGATTGTGGTGCTTTGAAGTTTCCAAGAAATGACTCAGCAGAATAACCTCCAAAAATATTGTTGTTGAACGCCACAGGCTCATTAGATTGTTCAAATTCAGTGATAGTGTGCATCATATGTTTTTCTCGTTCAAATTTGATTTGATTTGGTTTCCCTTTGTAGGGAAGCCACATATGCGAATAATCAGTTGCGATATAACCATTAAATTTCGCAGACCAGTCTCTGCTTAAGACTAATCCATAGAATTCAGGAATATCTGCAATCAAAATATCAATTCTTTGGACAATCCTAGGATCGGAAGCTAGTCTGATAGTAACTGAATTGATTTCCCCTACAACTTGAACTTTAGAGCGATCCAATTGAACAATATGAACTGTCGATTTATGTGGTTCAATATTCAATTTGGCACAAACAGAAGTAGGCATTATATTAGAGGATGTTCCAGAATCGATTAAACAATTATGCAGATTTTTATTGTGCATTTCATAAGTCAAAAGAAAAGGAGGAGTCTGAGAATTTGATCTTTCTCCAATGAGCACAGTATCAGTAGCATCTACTTTGTCCGGTGGCTTACCAGTTCCTTTTGCTGCTTTTGCAACTACACCACTTGGTAAAGGAGCAATTGCTGTAGCATTTAATTCTTTTAATAGCAACTTCTGCTAGTGTTTTAGTTTACTGAGTTCATGTAAGGAAATGTTGTCTTTAATCTTTTTCATGTCTTCAACAATGTTATACTCCATAGGATCTGACACTACTAAAGTCTTTGTTGTCGATGTAGGAGGATTAGAAGAAGATGGCTGATTTTGAGTAGGTAACGGAGAAGTTTTCTTTGTAGGGGATTTGTCTTTGGTATTTGGAGTTGCAATTTTATTTTTAGGAACTGTTTGTACAGGTTCCGATGTAGATTTACTCCTAGTACTTACAGGCATAGCTTCTTGTTCTACCTCACTATCAGAATTAGGGAGAATAAAATCCCACATTCCATGCAATTCAACTATTTTTTCATTCTCATCTTCCTCCTCTAATACTGGAGGAGTATCTTCTTCTTCTTCCTCTTCTTATTCTGCATTAGAGATTGAATTGGAAGGTTTAGATTCAAGTTGATTTCTTTTGAAATTTCGAAATGGGTTTTTGGTGGAAGTTTCAGCTACTTGTTTTTTTATTTCAACCATTTCATTTGACATGGTTTTAAGAACTTTCTGTAAACCTTCCATGTCATATGGGTCTTTGGCCTTTTTCCTCGAATCATTTTTGAAGCTGACCTTCTTGGATTTCCTTTCCTCAATAGCATTTTTCTTTTCTAGAGAAATAATTCGTTTTTCTACGGCAATAGCCTCTTTCATATTTTCGGCTAACGTAGGTTTTGCAGCTCTATCTACAAAAATTGTTATGTTTGAGGGTAAAGCAGTTATGTACCATTCACTTCTAACTTGTTCACTAGGCCTTGAATCTGTGTGAATTTTGTTCAAGATTTTATTGAATCTAGCGTTGAAATCTTTAATGGGTTCCTTGGGTTCTGTCTTCAAATTTGAAAGATCGTTGATTAAAGTAGCTATTGATCTGTCATCTCCAAATTTGGTCAAAAAATGATCTGCAAAAATGGCCCAACTTGTTATGGATCCTGAAGGTAATGAAAAGTACCAGGATCCTGCTGCCCCTTGAAGAGTATAAGGGAATAGTCTGACTACAACATCTTCATGTGTGACTCCATTCAAATTTATAGCCAGCATAAAGTTATTGATATGTTCTTCAGCTTGAATGTTAAGATCTGGACTAAATTTTGGAAGCCATTTTCCAGGATTGTCTGGTAAATCATGTAAAGGTGCAGGCATGTTGACTGCCCCTGGAGTAGCCCATGGTCTAGCCATTATTGTAACAACAATTGGAGGAGTAGTAGAAACTGGTGGTGTTTGAATAGAAGTTGTTGGAATAGATGATGTTGAGATTGATGATGATTGAGCAGATGATGATTGAGGAGATGATGTGGAAACAACTGTACTTTGTTGAGTTGGGATTTCGGAAACAGGTAATTGAATATTAGATGAAGAACTTATATCACTTACTGATTCTGATTGAGTTTTTCTTGTCTTGACTCTACTAGGTAAAGGGAATTCTTTCGGAGAAATACCAATTTTTTCACTTTGAAGCCTAGTAAGAGGTTTTGAAGAAACAAATTTTGAGGTTACACTACCTTCAGATATTTCAGACTCTTCTAGAGATAATGAGAATCCTTTCAATTTATGAATTAAATCTTGAACTTCAGGAGACTCAGGATTTTGATTGTCTGAATGTTTTGAGATTTTGGTAGTGGGTGTACGAATATTCTTCTCAATTTCTTCTATAGGATTTTGTATTTCAGAAGAAATTGAAGAAGTTGATGAGGGTGTTTTTCTCTCAGAATGGCTTGTGGGTAAAGATTTACTTGCCATTCATAGCTCATGCCCTCCTTCTAGCGCCAAAAATGTTGAAGCCTAGAAAATCTCTGCTTCAAACATTGGGGAAAACCACCCGGTCAAGACCTTAGGACAGCTCCTTATCCGTTTGGTATGGTGGCTCCGACTGGATTGAAAGGACCAGTTTCCTTATAACTAATGGGTTGGTGATGGGTTGATTTTGATGAGTAAAAGTGAGACTAAATTGACTGAAATAAAACTATCTAATTTAAACTAAATACTGATAAAGAAATTCTAAAACTAACCCGGGCAATCATATGTGAATACAACTTCAGATTATTCCGTTTGAACAATAACCATAAAAATGTATTATTGTTTAATCGAAATGTGCAGAAACAAATAAAGATAACTCTATTTAAGAAATTAAACAGAGTTATATTAGCATATTGTATTCATCATGATATATCATCTACATATACTTATGAAAGATAACATTTCAATTATACTCAAAAATGATATATAAAGAAGCGTTGTTAAAACCAAATGTATATAAATGATAGCAAATTTTAAAGCGAATATCATAAGACAAAAGAAATCAATAGTGAACAGACAGAAATACTTTATCCATCTTGAAAGCTTTCAAATGAAATCTGATACTCTAATCCAGTAATTCTGATATAAAATCAAATCCAAGGTACAAAAATGCAACACTTTAAAGATAATTCTACATAAAATCACCAGATGTGATCCTTTATAAAATATAAGAGCCAGTGGAGTACAGAAATGTAATCTCCAAGTCAAAAATATTATAATCCAGGACCCTTCTCTAAATGCATGAGAAGGGTTTAAATACTACTAGCTAAATCTAAAAACAGTTTATTACAAAAATTAAGGATTCGGTTTAAATGACCGTCCTTTTTCTAGGCAAAAATACAGTAAAATTAAAACTAAATCTAAAAATAAAGACTATTAAGTAACTACTTATGAACTTGATCTTTAAAATTGCAGGCATCTACCATTGTTTTGAGAAGAGGTGGTTGGCCGACTTCAGATTTCAACTGTCCTGAAAAGACAAAATCGGCTAGTGTAGGCGCAACCTTCTCAGCAGAATTAATGATGCAATTAAGCGCACTGTGTTGACTGTGTGGTTTCACTAGGTATGTCCAGTAAGAGTCCCAGTTTAATATTGTCAACCCTTGGATTGATTTTGCTTTTTCTTCCACCTTTTGTCTCCATTATGTTTGCAATTGATGCGCCTGTGGAAGATATCCCGAAATATTTTCTGAAATTAAATTTGCTTTGTGCAAACTCTCATTTAGACAATCGATACAAAAGATTGTACCTTTCTTTGTATTGACTCTATATTGCTTTCTACTGCCCTACGGTTATCGTCGATCATTGAAAAGTATTTCTTTATGGTTTTCATTAATAATTGGTGCACCAGCTTTTCTTCCTTCCTTTGTTTTTTTTCCATACCAAATAATCAGTAAATTTTTCATTAATTAGATCATAATAATTTCGTAAATCTACGACATGATTAGTGATCTTATCACTTTCTTGACAAAAAGAGTTCCATTGCAAGATTTTTTGACATAATACTTCTTCTTGTTGAAGTAGTTGATTGTTTAAAGAAATAGTTTCTGAAATAAACTCTGGAAGCTTAGGATCATCTTTGTGCTGATCTTGGATAATCTGTATTTGTTTCTCTTTATCAGCCAAAATTTTTTGATATCCAATTTTCATTTCTTGAAGTTGTTGCTGTAACTTTTCAAGTTTCATCTGTGCTTCATTATTGGCCTGTACCTGTTGCAATTTTTGTTGCAGAACTTGTATATGTTCTTCTTTTTCATTTAATAAGAGTTGTATCTCAAATGCTTTGTCAATAGTTGCATAAGCATAAGCCCCTGTAATTTGAGATAACTTAGCAAGATTATCAGTAGACTCTCTGGTAGGATCCTTCCACAAGACATCTAATTGTTCTGCTTCAGTAGCAATTGCACCTTCTAATTTTCTCTTTTTCCTTTGTTTCTTCACTACTACTTTATACTTCGGGCTATAGAATACATCTAGAGGAGGAATGTCCTCTACAATAAGTACAATTTCAGAAGAGGGAGTGATAGGTATGTGCTCAGTTTTTGTGACTGTGCTACTTATTCCTGTGCTCAAAACTTTTGTTGTCTGTACAGGGGTCTGTATATTCTGTCCTTCCACATTAAGCAATTGATTAAAGCTTTCCCATTCTTTGTCTAATTCAATTGTGACTGACTGTTGCTGTACATTGGTAGGAGGATTTATCTGTTGAGAAGTCAAAATTTGTTGTTGTGAAAGCTCTTTCGATTTAGCAGTATCTTTCACTAATTCTTCAATTTTATCTTGCTCTTCATTAGACTTATTAGAACGTTCAGAAGTTTCTCTTTCAGATTTTGACTTAGAGTTATCTGTACTTGAACTGCCATTAAGACTGACACTAGGAGTTGGTTCCCTTGCGGGTTCCAAGCGTAAATTTTCCAAAGGGATAGTGGTCAGTCTTATTTCTCTGTAAACTTTAAATTCTTGAAATTTTTCTTGAGATAACTACATCTGTGCTGAATGTAGAATTTCTTTCAGTGTGGATTTTCCTAGGAATATATCATCGAAAGTATCCTCTTCTCCGGAAAATATCCTTAATTTGATCGCAGTGGTGAAATTTTTACCAACTTCATTAGGGTCGAATAACCTTTTTGCAAATTTAAACAATTGTAAGCATGTAATATTGCTTACTTCCTTGAATGCATGTCCAGCATCAAATAATAAAAATGTTCCACAAGCTACGGGAAATTGTGGCCAAATGGCCTTTTTCTTATCCTTTAATTCCTTTTTCAAACCTCCTTCACCACATATTTGGTATGCAATTTCTCGAGCAATAAGTTTATCAGAAACATATAAGGGTAAAACATGAGGAGAAGCAGAGCTTCCAAAAACCCTTACATAGGTAAACCATTCTTCCCCAAACCATCGCGCGACAGGGAGAATGTCGACTTGTGCTTCCGGGGAAAACCTTGGAGCATCTTTATTATACAATGTTTTGTGCAGAGGCAACATTATGCCGTGGCAAATCTTGTAAAAATGAGGAACAAACTTGGATTCCCACAGTTCCTTGTGATACACATGAATAGGCAAAGGATCGTGAGTCATCTATTGCCAACCCATCAGAGGGAATTTAGAAACAAAGCAGATAGCATCCATAACATAGGCAGACAGATAAAAAGGAGGATAAATCCTCTGAGAAACAATTCGTTTAGACCGGTAATTGAAAATGGCAGTGGCTAAATTGTTAGATAATATCTTGGCCCAGTCTACAATAGTAGCGTTAACAGCAGCATTTAACAATGGAAGCCATTCAGGTAAGACCATATTTATATCAGGCTTTCCAAAAAGCCTGCATAACATAGCAGCAGCAAAACAATATGGAGAGGTAAGTGAACTAGTGCTGTACATACCGTGTTTGTTTTTCTTCAATGGTTCATCTCTTTTGGTCCATTCCTTTGTGCATTCCGCCAAATTTGCATGTTCTCTGGAAAAATTCTCCATAAATTGTTTATTATAAGTCGCCCGAGGTTCCGGCAAATGATACATCAGCCTCAAATCTTTCGTAGTGAACGACCCGATTAGCTCTTGATCTGGAGTTCTAAATTGCCTGTCTGAAATATCAGTGTTGTCCAACACCCATTTTACCATGTCTGTATATGGAAGAATTCTTGGTCTTGCTGCTAGTCGGTGCAGAAATGAACAAGCCAGGTCTTTAAGAGTTGCTTCAGGTGAATTCCTTGATCCTGCAGTAGCCGCAACTTGCATCACCCTGGGATTTTCTTCTTCGAGCAAATTATACATTCCTTCCTAGGTGGTTATACCGGCATCCTTATTGCAAGCAGTATCCGCATATAGTGAAGCCATTTCTTTGTTTTCAGAATTTGAAATCTTCTCTTTCTTACCCATAATGCTCTGTGAACGCTTTGTATAGTCTTATGCTCCTTCGTGCCTGTGGTTTTACGAGTTAAGTGAGAGTAATGACATGAGAAGGGTGATGAGATAGTTTTGAATGCAAACAGCGGATGAAATATATTATTCTAATGGAAACAACCTTTCAATCAAAACAAAATCTTTTTTTATTGAGAATTGACAATCCATTCATTAATTCAATCATTTAAAGCACATAACGGATATTGATTTATGAAAAGATTTTCATTGGACAACGAGATTTTAAGAATCTGCGATATTGCGATCTGCGATTCGCTATGCAATATCGCAGAATTGCATATTTTTCAAAGCGTAACCATCGCAAAACCGCAAATATCGCAAAACCGCAAATCACAAATATAATATATAAAAAGTATTCGTTTAACATTTCTTTTTTTCTGCGATATGCGATCTGCGACCAATATTTTAATGTATAGGTTTTTTTTGGAATCGCGTTATCGCAATATCGCAAATTCGCAGTTTAAAAGATTCAGTTTTACAAAAGATATCTACCATTTGTGATGGATGCGCTAGTTTTCTCAAAGAAAGATTTTATTGCAATCTATCATAAACTTAAGTGTTTCTTTAAGGATTTTCTAAGGAATTTCCCTAAGTTATGATAGAAAGTTTTATTTGAAAAGGGAAACAAATACTAATTGATTTTTTTGGATTTTTTAACTAAGGGTCCCCACTTAATTAATATTATTACTAATATTAAATAAGAAGGGGGGTTGTTGCTGGCCACAACAATTGGTGATTCACTGAAAGAAACAGTTATCTCTGAAAAAATAAAATGAACACTATATTTCTAGTAAGTAAAGAGTTTTAAAGATAATGAAAACTATCTTAGGATATTTCAAATAAAATCTAACTATGAAAAAGAAATAAAAATTATTCACAATTTATTTCTAATTCCTTAAGAACAAAAACACTTTTGGGTTATCTCAAGCTTTGATCGATGTTAATAATGAAGTAAGTGGATTTCTCTAAGTTTGGTTTTATAATATACTCTATTGTCATGGGTATTGCCTCTGCTGCCTGCAAACGTTCATAGTCTCGACAGGGTTACCTTTAAACCATTCACCATTCATTGTTCCATCCAACTAAAATTATGACTTTTTAAAAGATAAATTCATAAGACATATTATCTCATGTTTTTGTCTTTTACTTATTTTTTATTTTTAAGACCCATTGTTCTAGTTTGGTAGCCAGTAAATAACAATGCCATTCACTAGTTGTAATTAAACTGAACAAGCTGGCTCCTGATGAGACCCCTTGTCTTATATTTATAACCCATTACCTTGTTTTGATATGCAGTATTGGTAATGTCATTTTCATTACTTCTTATGAACATGGTAAGTCGGCTCATAATGAGACCTCTTATCTCTTAAATTTTCATATAATTTCTTAGAATTACATTCCAAAAAATCACAACTTAAATGGATGGGGTGAAATAGTTTTATCCTTAAGAATCAATGGATGACAATTTTTCAGAGTTTCTTGAGTACCAAGACTTTGAAAAATCTTTACTTTTATAGATAACCTTTCTCTACTCAATAAACTTATAATGATTTACATTCTCCTCAAGTTTTCAAAAGATCATGTAAATGATTGGAATAATCTTTCAAAGTTTAACATCTTATTTTAAACTATCCAAAAACTGTGATCATCTCTTTAAAAATTCTCATTTACACAAAATAAATATTTATATTATTTTTCCTAAGAAATTTTCTTAATAGTAAACAGTCAATTAGAGATTTATTAACAACCTTTATTTGCAAAAACAATTTAAAACTTTGCAGAAAGGAATATGTACAATTAAGAAGGGGTTACCTTCTTATGAAAAGAATTTCTTTAAGACAAGCCCATTTACAGGAAGAGATTCTCTCTTTCCTGTTAAATCTTGGAGTATGAATGTATTTGAGCCTATCTTTTCAGCAATCTGAAATGGTCCAAGCCACATTTTCTGAAACTTGGTATGCTTACCTTTTTTTTCATGTGCTTTGTCCCATTTCATAACAAGATCACCAATTGACAAAATCTTTGAGCCAGTAGAACTTGCATCAAAAGAACATTTTACAAGCTGTTGATGTTTTTCATGAATAATTTTTGCTTTATTTATATCTTCTTCTAATTTAAGGATTTGATCATATCTCAATTGAATGGATGAAGAAGGATTTTCTTCAATAAATTGCACTAGGGCTAATGATGGAAGAGCTAAATTTGATGGTATCACAGCTTCTTTTCCATAAACTAAATTGAAAGGAGAAGTTCTTATTGAAGCTTTTTCAGTAATACGATCAGCCCATAGTGCAAAGATTAAAGACTTGTTCCAATTCTTTTGATTTTGATCAATGGTCCTTTTAATGATTTTGATAAGATTTTTGTTAGTGGATTCAGCCAAACCATTACCTTATGGATAACAATTTGCTGAATATTTCAATTTAAAACCTCTTTTGACTGCAAATTCCATTATATTGTTTCTAGAAAAATAAGATGCATTATCAAAGACAAGAGCGTTAGGTACACCAAACCTGGTTATGATGAATTGATCTATGAAATCAATAATTGTATCAGAATTGGCTACCTTCAAAGGGATTGCTTCTACCCATTTTGTAAAGTAATCAGTTGCTGTAAGGATGTATTTGTGTTGTTTGGAAGAATGAGGTATGATCTCACCTATAATGTCAAGTCCCCATTGTTCGAATGGTTGCTCAATACTCACTGGTTGTAAAGGAAAAGTTGGTTTCCTTTGTTTTCCACTTGCAGTTTGACAAATTCTGCACTTCCTTACGTAATCATGCGTATCTTTAAAAAGGGTAGGCCAGTAATAACCAGCACGAATTATTTTGTGAGCTGTGGTATCACCTCCAAAATGACCTCCTGCTGGTCCATCATGCAATTCCTGCAACACCTTTTCAGCTTCAGTCTTTTCAAGACATCTTAATAGGATTGAATCATAATTCTTTCTGAATAACACATTATCAATGATCTCATATTTAATAGCCTTTAATCTTAAAACACGTTTGCTCTTATAGCTGAGATTAGAAGGAGCATACCCATTTTTCAAGTAATAGATGAGATCAGCATACTGAGATTCAGAGTCTGTAACACTTATCTGACTTACTTGAATATCTTTATTTGGATCTTGATTTTCTGGTATGTTATGAGCTCCTGCCAATAATCTGCAAAAACCTTGTCCTCTAACAATCTTAGCTGGTTTAATATCAATATCATATTCTTGCAAAGCTGTTACCCAGTTAGCTCTCTTTTCTCCTACTTCTTTTTGAACTAATAATTGTTTCACTGCAGAGAATGGGACAATGATTTTTGTATGTGTTTTCAGGAGAAAAGGTCTGAAATGTTTGATTGATTTGAATACGGCAAAGGCTTGTTTTTCAACATCGGAATAATTCAGCTCAACTCCTTGCAGGTTTGAGCTAAAGAAAGAAATTTGTGCCTCAATTTTCTGATCATTGAGCTGTGTTAAAACAATAGCATAGGATGTTTCAGTGGCCAAAGTATACAAAGTAAAATCTTTAGAAAAATCAGGGGTATTCAATGCTGGTGCATTAATGATCGCTTGTTTGATTGCCCCAAAGGC
Source organism: Pinus albicaulis (assembly GCA_034641835.2). Taxonomy (NCBI): domain Eukaryota; kingdom Viridiplantae; phylum Streptophyta; class Pinopsida; order Pinales; family Pinaceae; genus Pinus; species Pinus albicaulis. The sequence goes on from JAXQQM020065321.1 coordinate 21,531, forward strand.
TTCTTTCTCTTTATGCCCCCATTTGAATACTGAATTCTTCTTGATCATATTTTGCATAGGTAAAACAATTTGAGAAAAATCAGGAATGAATCTTTTTACAAAATTGATTTTCCCAAGAAATGATTGCATGGATTTTTTGTTATGAGGTAAATAAATATCAGAAATTTCTTTCACTCTATCTGGATCAATATATATACCATCTTTTGACACAACAAATCCTAAGATTTTTCCTTCATCCAAAGCAAAGAAATATTTATTTGGATTTAAGGAAATACCAAACCTTCTACATCTTTCAAATATTTGCTTTAGATCATGTAGATGATTGGCTCTCTTTTTTGAAAATATTGTTATGTCATCAACATAAATAACAACTGATCTATTGATCAGACCTTTAAATGCTATGTCCATGGCTCTTTGGAAAGTTGCTCCTGCATTTATTAGACCAAAAGGCATTTTTTGATAAGCGTAGGTTCCCCATTTGGTTCTGAAAGTTGTTTTCAATATGTCATCTGGATGAACTAAAACTTGATTATAGCCTGAAAATCCATCAAGAAAGGACATGAGTTCAGAACCAGCCACTTTTTGAAGTATCTGTTCCATGGTTGGCAATGGGAAATTGTCTTTTAAACATGCTTTATTTAAATTTCTAAAATCAATACAGATTCTTATATCACCATTCTTCTTCCTTACAGGTACCATATTGGAAACCCAATTGGAGTGCCTTACAGGAAAAATGATTTTGGCTTTTAAAAGTTTGTTAAGTTCTGATTTGATTTGACTCTCGAGATTTGGATGAATCTTTCTTAACTTCTGTTGGACTGGTTTAATATCAGGAAGCATTGGAATTGTGTGTTGAATAACCGAAGTATCATACGTTTTTAAATCATCATAATTCCAAGCAAAAACATTTTTATATTTGTTCAGAAGTTTAATGAAAGCATTCCTTTCCTCTGGAGTTAAATTGAGTCCTAAATTAACGTTTTGAGGATTAGAGTCAGAACCAAGATTTACTAATTCAAACTTCAAAGTGGAACTTTGAAGTTTAGCATTAGTGAATTTCTTGAATCTGTCTTTAATATCATATAAGTCCTCTAATTTAACAACAGATTTCGGAATGGGATTTTCATTACCTTTTGAGGCAATTTGTAAATCATGATCATCCTCGTCAATAATTTGTTCATCATATGATTTCTCTGAAGTCATGAAATTTAAAATATCTTGATCATGATAGAATACTCTCCAATTTGTGACATTATCTGGGACAGATTGGCGAAAAATCAATTCTACTAAAAATCTATCAGGACTGCAATCTTCAGCAAGAAGGAGTTTGGATGCAACATTTGCTAACAAATCAGCTGATGTATTTTGATTCCTAGGAATAGGAGAAATATTGAATGCTAAAAAATGAGTGGTAAGATCTTGCACTAGGGTTTGATAGTGTTTAAGATGTCCTGAAAGGCAATGGATAGTATTCCTAACTTGTTTTATGAAAATTTCGGAATCACCAAAGACTTTCAAGTATTTAACATATAACCCTATAGCTTTATAAAGTCCTTGAATCAAGGCTTGATATTCTGCAGTATTGTTTGTACACTCAAATTCTAACCTACATGATAGCATGGTTTTCTCTCCATCTGGATCAATTAAGATGCATCCTACTCCAGCTCCATCACTAGATTTTGATCCATCAAAATATAATGACCAAAATAAAGATTTATCTATTGGCTTATCTACAATTACATCAGAAATATTTACAATTCTGGAAGAATCAGATTGTGAAAAATTTTCTCTTTGAGAAACAAAATTATTTACAGAAAAGGGTGATTGTGGTGTTTTGAAGTTTCCAAGAAATGACTCAGCAGAATAACCTCCAAGAATATTGTTGTTGAATGCCACAGGCTCATTATATTGTTCAAATTCAGTGACAGTGTGCATCATATGTTTTTCTCGTTCAACTTTGATTTGATTTGGTTTCCCTTTGTAGGGAAGCCACATATGCGAATAATCAATTGCGATATAACCATTAAGTTTCGCAGACTAGTCTCTGCTTAAGACTAATCCATAGAATTCAGGAATATCTGCAATCAAAATATCAATTCTTTGGACAATCCTAGGATCGGAAGCTAGTCTGATAGTAACTGAATTGATTTCCCCTACAACTTGAACTTTAGAGCGATCCAATTGAACAATATGAACTGTCGATTTCTGTGGTTCAATATTCAATTTGGCACAGACAGAAGTAGGCATTATATTAGAGGATGTTCCAGAATCGATTAAACAATTATGCGGATTTTTATTGTACATTTCATAAGTCAAAAGAAAAGGAGGAGTCTGAGAATTGATCTTTCTCCAATGAGCACAGTATCAGTAGCATCTACTTTGTCCGGTGGCTTAGCAGTTCCTTTTGCTGCTTTTGCAACTACACCACTTGGTAAAGGAGCAATTGGTGTAGCGTTTAATTCTTTTAATAGCAACTTTTGCTAGTGTTTTAGTTTGCTGAGTTCATGTAAGGAAATGTTGGCTTTAATCTTTTTCATGTCTTCAACAATGTTATACTCCATAGGATCTGACACTACTAAAGTCTTTGTTGTCGATGTAGGAGGATTAGAAGAAGATGGCTGATTTTGAGTAGGTAACGGAGAAGTTTTCTTTGCAGGGGATTTGTCTTTGGTATTTGGAGTTGTAATTTTCTTTTTAGGAACTGTTTGTACAGGTTCCGATGTAGATTTACTCCTGGTACTTACAGGCATAGCTTCTTGTTCTACCTCACTATCAGAATTAGGGAGAATAAAATCCCACATTCCATGCAATTCAGCTATTTCTTCATTCTCATCTTCCTCCTCTGATACTGGAGGAGTATCTTCTTCTTCTTCCTCTTCTGATTCTGCATTAGAGATTGAATTGGGAGGTTTAGATTCAACTTGATTTCTTTTGAAATTTCGGAATGGTTTTTTGGTAGAAGTTTCAGCTACTTGTTTTTTTATTTCAACCATTTCATTTGACATGGTTTTAATAACTTTCTGTAAACCTTCCATATCGTATGGGTCTTTGGCCTTTTTCCTCGAATCATCTTTGAAGCTGACCTTATTGGATTTCCTTTCCTCAATAGCATTTTTCTTTTCTAGAGAAATAATTTGTTTTTCTACGGTAATGAACTCTTTCATATTTTCGGCTAACGTAGGTTTTGCGGCTCTATCTACAAAAATTGCTATGTTTGAGGGTAAAGCGGTTATGTACCATTCACTTCTGACTTGTTCACTAGGCCTTGAATCTGTGTGGATTTTGTTCAAGAGTTTGTTGAATCTAGCGTTGAAATCTTTAATGGGTTCCTTGGGTTCTGCTTTCAAATTTGAGAGATCGTTGATTAAAGTAGTTATTGATCTGTCATCTCCAAATTTGGTTAAAAAATGATCTGCAAAAATGGCCCAACTTGTTATGGATCCTGAAGGTAATGAAAAGTACCAGGATCCTGTTGCCCCTTGAAGAGTATAAGGGAATAGTCTGACTACAACATCTTCTTCTACGACTCCATTCAAATTTACAGCCAGCATAAAGTTATTGATGTGTTCTTCATCTTGAATATTAAACTCTGGACTGAACTTTGGAAGCCATTTTCCAGGATTGTCAGGTAAATCGTGTAAAGGTGCAGGCATATTGACATCCCCTGGAGTAGCCCATGGTCTAGCCATTATTGTAACAACTGTTGGAGAAGTAGTAGAGGCTGGTGGTGTCTGAATAGAGGTTGTTGGAATAGATGATGTTGAGATTGATGACGATTGAGAAGGTGACGATTGAGTAGATGATGTGGGAACAACTGCACTTTGTTGAGTTGGGGTTTTGGAAAGAGGTGATTGAATATGAGATGAAGAACTTATATCACTTACTGATTCCGATTGAGTTTTTCTTGTCTTGACTCTACTAGGTAAAGGGAATTCTTTCGGAGAAATACCAATTTTTTCACTTTGAAGCCTAGTAAGAGGTTTTGAAGAAACAAATTTTGAGCTTACACTACCTTCAGATATTTCAGATTCTTCTAGAGATAATGAGAATCCTTTCAATTTATGAATTAAATCTTGTACTTCAGGAGACTCAGGATTTTGATTGTCTGATTGCTTTGAGATTTTGGTAGTGGGTGTCTGAATATTCTTCTCAATTCCTTCTATAGGATTTTGTAATTCAGAAGAAATTGAAGAAGTTAATGAGGGTGTTTTGCTCTCAGAATGGCTTGTGGGTAAATATTTACTTGCCATTCATAGCTCAGGCCCTCCTTCTAGCACTAAAAATGTTGAAGCCTAGAAAATCTCTGCCTCAAACATTGGGGAAAACCACCCGGTCGGGACCTTAGGACAGCTCCTTATCCGTTTGGTATGGTGGCTCCGACTGGATTGAAAGGACCAGTTTCCTTATAACTAATGGGTTGGTGATGGGTTGATTTGGATGAGTGAAAGTGAGACCAAATTTACTGAAATAAAACTATCTAATTTAAACTAAATACTGATAAAGAAATTCTAAAACTAACCCGGGCAATCATATGTGAATACAACTTCAGATTATTCCGTTTGAACAATAACCATAAAAATGTATTATCGTTTAATCGAAATGCGCAGAAAAAAATAAAGATAAATCTATTTAAGAAATTAAACAGAGTTATATTAGCATATTGTATTCATCATAATATATCATCTACATATACTTATGAAAGATAACATTTCAATTATACTCAAAAATGATATATAAAGAAACGTTGTTAAAACCAAATGTATATAAATGATAGCAAATTTTAAAGCGAATATCATAAGACAAAAGAAATCAATAGTGAACAGATAGAAATACCTTATCCATCTTGAAAGCTTTCAAATGATAAATGCTCTAATCCGATGTTAATTAAGTGTAATAAAATCAAGTACAAAATACGCTTACTTTAGATAATTCTACATAAAATCACCAGATGTGATCCTTTATAAAATATAAGAGCCAGTGGAGTACAGAAATGTAATCTCCAAGTCAAAAATATTATAATCCAGGACCCTTCTCTAAATGCATGAGAAGGGTTTAAATACTACTAGCTAAATCTAAAAACAGTTTATTACAAAAATTAAGGATTCGGTTTAAATGACCGTCCTTTTTCTAGGCAAAAATACAGTAAAATTAAAACTAAATCTAAAAATAAAGACTATTAAGTAACTACTTATGAACTTGATCTTTAAAATTGCAGGCATCTACCATTGTTTTGAGAAGAGGTGGTTGGCCGACTTCAGATTTCAACTGTCCTGAAAAGACAAAATCGGCTAGTGTAGGCGCAACCTTCTCAGCAGAATTAATGATGCAATTAAGCGCACTGTGTTGACTGTGTGGTTTCACTAGGTATGTCCAGTAAGAGTCCCAGTTTAATATTGTCAACCCTTGGATTGATTTTGCTTTTTCTTCCACCTTTTGTCTCCATTATGTTTGCAATTGATGCGCCTGTGGAAGATATCCCGAAATATTTTCTGAAATTAAATTTGCTTTGTGCAAACTCTCATTTAGACAATCAGTAAGATTGCTTGCTGCTGTAGCCGACTCTTCTGCTGCTTTCTCTGCCCCTCTGATTTGTGCGTCCCAGTCATTGAAAAGTATTTCTTTATGGTTTTCATTAATAATTGGTGCACCAGCTTTTCTTCCTTCCTTTGTTTTTTTTCCATACCAAATAATCAGTAAATTTTTCATTAATTAGATCATAATAATTTCGTAAATCTACGACATGATTAGTGATCTTATCACTTTCTTGACAAAAAGAGTTCCATTGCAAGATTTTTTGACATAATACTTCTTCTTGTTGAAGTAGTTGATTGTTTAAAGAAATAGTTTCTGAAATAAACTCTGGAAGCTTAGGATCATCTTTGTGCTGATCTTGGATAATCTGTATTTGTTTCTCTTTATCAGCCAAAATTTTTTGATATCCAATTTTCATTTCTTGAAGTTGTTGCTGTAACTTTTCAAGTTTCATCTGTGCTTCATTATTGGCCTGTACCTGTTGCAATTTTTGTTGCAGAACTTGTATATGTTCTTCTTTTTCATTTAATAAGAGTTGTATCTCAAATGCTTTGTCAATAGTTGCATAAGCATAAGCCCCTGTAATTTGAGATAACAACGAGGTTATCGATATGAAGCTGCATGGTGAGATGTTACGAGACATCCCAATTGTGTTGTCCCGATATGGGTGCACCTTCCTCTTTTCTCTTTTCCTTTGTTTTTATTTACTCTGCAGTTGTACTTGGTGCCGCGAATACATCTAGAGGAGGAATGTCCTCTACATTAAGTACAATTTCAGAAGAGGGAGTGACAGGTATATGCTCAGTTTCTGTGACTGTGCCACTTATTCCTGTGCTCAAAACTTTTGTTGTCTGTACAGGGGTCTGTATATTCTGTCCTTCCACATTAAGCAATTGATTAAAGCTTTCCCATTATTTGTCTAATTCAATTGTGACTGACTGTTGCTGTACATTGGTAGGAGGAGGATTTATCTGCTGAGAATTCAAAATTTGTTGTTATGAAATCTCTTTCGATTTAGCAGTATCTTTCACTAATTCTTCAATTTTATCTTGCTCTTCATTAGACTTATTAGAACGTTCAGAAGTTTCTCTTTCAGATTTTGACTTAGACTTATCTGTACTTGAACTGCCGTTAAGACTGACACTAGGAGTTGGTTCCCTTGCGGGTTCCAAGCGTAAATTTTCCAAAGGGATAGTGGTCAGTCTTCTTTCTCTGTAAACTTTAAATTCTTGAAATTGTTCTAGAGATAACTGCATCTGTGCTGAATGTAGAATTTCTTTCAGTGTGGATTTTCCTAGGAATATATCATCAAAAGGATCCTCTTCTCCGAAAAATATCCTTAATTTGATCGCAGTGGTGAAATTTTTAGCAACTTCATTAGGGTCGAATAACCTTTTTGCAAATTTAAACAATTGTAAGCATGTAATATTGCTTACTTCCTTGAATGCTTGTCCAGCATCAAATAATGAAAATGTTCCACAAGCTACAGGAAATTGTGGCCAAATGGCCTTTTTCTTATCCTTTAATTCCTTTGTCAAACCTCCTTCACCACAGGTTTGGTATGCAATTTCCCGAGCAATAATTTTATCAGAAACATATAAGGGTAAAACATGAGGAGAAGCGGAGCTTCCAAAAACCCTTACATAGGTAAACCATTCTTCCCCAAACCATCGCGCGACAGAGAGAATGTCGACTTGTGCTTCCGGGGAAAACCTTGGAGCATCTTTATTATACAATGTTTTGTGCAGAGGCAACATTATGTCGTGGAAAATCTTGTAAAAATGAGGAACAAACTTGGATTCCCACAGTTCCTTGTGATACACATGAATAGGCAAAGGATCGTGAGTCGTCCATTTCCAACCCATCAAAGGGAATTTAGAAACAAAGCAGATAGCATCCATAACATAGGCAGATAGATAAAAAGGAGGATAAATCCTTTGAGAAACAATTCGTTTAGACCGGTAATTGAAAATGGCAGTGGCTAAATTGTCAGATAATATCTTGGCCCAGTCTACAATAGTAGCGTTAACAGCAGCATTTAACAATGGAAGCCATTCAGATAAGACCATATTTATATCAGGCTTTCCAAAAAGCCTGCATAACATAGCAGCAGCAAAACAATATGGAGAGGTAAGTGAACCAGTACTGTACATACCGTGTTTGTTTTTCTTCAATGGTTCATCTCTTTTGGTCCATTCCTTTGTGCATTCCGCCAAATTTGCATGTTCTTTGCTTAAGAATTATGTAATTGTTTATTATATATACTTTGAGGTTAAACCAAATGATACATCGACCTCAAATGTTTTAAAATGACCAAAACGACGAGTAGACTCTTGATACGGAGTTCTAAATTTCTGTGCGAAATATGATGACATCCCCTTTCCCATTTTGTACGTATACGGAAGAATTCTTTAAAATCTTCTTGCTATCAATTAAATGGTTAAACAAAGTCTTTAAAATTGCTTAGGATAATTGCTTGATCTGTGATGGCCTTGTGCATCTTTGGATTTTCTTCTTCGAGCAAATTATACATTCTTAAGGTGAATTATCCAAGGCATCGAGTATTATAGCGGTATCTAGCACATGGTGAAGCCATTTCTTTATTTTCGGGGTGGAAATCTTCACCTGACACAATGAATGCTATTGAACGCATGTGGTCTTGGCTCATCGCACTGCACATTATTAAAGTTAAGTGAGAGTAATGACATGAGAAGGTGATGAGATAGTTTTGAATACGGCAATGGATAGTATATTATTACAATAGAAACAACCTTTCAATCAAAACAAAATCTTTTTTAGTGATAATTGACAAGTATTCATTAATTTAATCATTAAGCACATAACGGATGTTGATTTGTGAAAATATTTTCATTGGACAACGAGCTTTTAAGAATACGCAATATTGCCATACGCAAGTTCGCTATATAATATCAGAATAATAAATGCTCATAAATATGTTGTCCAGCCGTATTATCGCAAAATACATGAAATATAGCAAAAACGCATTCACTTGAGAATATAACATATAAAAAGTATTCCTTTAACATTTCTTTTTTCTGCGATATGTGATCTGTGACCAATATTTTAATGTATAGGCTTTTTTTGGAATCGCGTTATCGCAATATCGCAAAGTCGCAGTTTAAAAGATTCAGTTTTACAAAAGATATCTACCATTTGTGATGGATGTGTTATTTTGCTCAAAGAAAGATTTTATTGCAATCTATCATAAACGTAAGTGTTTCTTTAAGGATTTTCTAAGGAATTTCCCTAAGTTATGATAGAAAGTTTTATTTGAAAAGGGAAACAAATACTAATTGATTTTTTTGGATTTTTTAACTAAGGGTCCCCACTTAATTAATATTATTACTAATATTAAATAAGAAGGGGGGTTGTTGCTGGCCACAACACAACCCTATGACATACATTCTGTCACGTCAATTGCTGGGGGAAATTATTCAAAATTGATCGTCATTTTGCAGGATTTTTATTTCGAATTTATTAAATCCAATTCAAAGAATTCTTTGGTGTTTGTTGAGCTTATTTGTGACCTTCCTTCAATTATTACCGATCCTACTACGGAACCATAAATTCTAGATGAGTCTTTGTTTCTGATCAAGTCATCTAAACCGTGGTATGGAGATTTCATTATCTATCTCTAGACCCGAAATTTTCGGCCTAATTCCTCTCGCTCGCAACAATGACATATTTGATACCAATCCAAAGATTATCTGATCGTCAGCGATACACTTTATCGTCGTGGTGTTGATAGGATTTTATGGAGGTTCATGACGCATGAGGAAACCGAAAAAGTTATAAATGATTTCCATTATGGTGCATGCGGTGGAAATTTTTCTGGTTAATCTACCGCACAGAATATTCTTCACGCTAGTTACTTCTGGCCTACCATATTTCATGACTGCATTATCGTGGTTAGAAGTTGTCATGCTTGCCATATTTTTTATCATAAAACCTGCTTTTCGCCAGCACCAATGCATCCTGTTGTTGCTTTTGGACCATTTGAAAAATGGGCATCAACTTCATGACATGTAACCCTCGCTCGGTCGGGGGGCATGGGTATATTATTACCGTCACTGACTATTTTAGCAAGTGGGTCGAGGCGATGCCTACATTCAACAACACGGGATAGACAGATGCATTTTCCTTTTTTAACCATGTGGTTTCACGGTTTGGTGTACCGCAAGCCATAGTCATAAATCATGGAAAACATTTTAGCAATCACATGATGGATTATTTGACTACCAAGTTAGGATTGTCACATGATAGTTCTTTCCCTTATGATCCGCAAGCTAATGGAAAAGTTAAAGCTATCAACAAGATTCTTAAGCGTATGCTTCAATGCATGATTGGGGTTCATAAACGAAACTATCATTTTATCCTGTACTCATATTTGTGGGCATATCGAACCTCGCTAAGAAATGTGATCAGATTCACTCCATTTCAGTTGGTTTATGGTCTGGAATCTATCTTACCGATACAATGTGAAATACCATCATTGAAACTCGCAATTGACCTGCTACCTGACACTTATGAAGAAGAGGCACATCTTTTAGATCTCAACCATCTAGATGAAATGTTTCATGAAGCCGCATCGGCCAACGAAGTGCATAAGAGACAAATTAAGGCGCAATATGACTGCCTCGCACCTTCTCGGAAGGAGATCCGGTCCTGCTTTATGATCATGAAGCTGATAAGATAGGAATAGGGAAATTTGAACCATTATGGCACGGCCCCTACATTTTCAAACGCATTCTGGCTAAGGGTGCCTACGATTTAGTAGATTATGATGGGATTCCATTTACACAGCCTCGAAATCGGTTGTATCTTAAACGTTACTATGCCTTATTTTTCATAGTAAACACATTATTATATGCTTTGATTGTGTGTGTGTAGTAGTGTGCCTTTTAGAGTTTTCATGTGGTTAGTAATCTGCTTTGCATTTTTTGTAGATGTCAAAATCTTCGGAACCATTTGTTGGATATGTTGATGGTGCTAGTCGTGGTACTCAGAATTTATCCTCTACAGCATGGGCCATCTTTTCTCCAAGTGGCGAGTTAGTGATATTCCAAGGGATTTGTATTGGTCGATCGACCGACGATCATTAGGGGAATTTTGCGGTCAAAAATGGGCCTCCTAACGAAAATGTACAATCAAAATTCACTTTATGAGAACCAAACATATTTTATGGGATGACATCATCCCCCATGGTTGAAGTGGCATTTCTTGAGTTAAATATACTTACTTGTCACATTTTCAATGGTGGTTAAAACTCATGGTTCACCATGGTAGTATTCTAAGTACTTTTAATGTCAAAAAGTAAAGTACTCATAATAAATGTCATTTCACACTTTTGAATAAAATATTATTGTTGTCATTTCATATTTTTTGAAAGAAACAATGCATATCCCTATACAACCTTCATGTGTTTAACAGTTTTCATATATCATATTAATTTTTATATTATATATTATTTCTCCTTATGTTATAAATCAAATCAATTCAATATGTAATATAAAATTAATACATAAAATAATATATTACATTTATTTTATTATATTAAATGATTTTTATATGGTATATTAATTACATGTTATTATATAATTTAATTTTATAATTTAAATAATATAAATTTTAATTAATGGTACGTTGTATAACTAAGAATATGAATTTATATTTATAATTTATTTTAAGTTATTTAAGTACAAAGTACAAATGCATTAGTTGTTCAATGATAATGACTTTTTCTTGAAAAGCTCATTTTTATTTATAGTCACATAAATACAATTTTTTATATTAATTTTATTTTGGTAAAAATTTTCAATTAAATTTAACCATAGTTACATGGATTTTGGTGCAAAAAGTGAATTGTAAATTCATAAATATTGTTTTATTGTTTTAGCTATTATTTTATTATTTCCTTAGGAGGCCCATTATAGACCTAAAAATTCCCCTAATGATCGCTGATTATAGCGGGTTGATTGAACTGCTCTCTGATGCCATTTCACTTGGCATTCGCCACATCATCATCGGACTAGACTCACAACTTGTCCTACTACAGCTTATTGGCGTCTATATTGTCTGAAATCCACCAATTCATCGCATGTTCCTTAGAGTTTGACTTTTGGAAAGACATTTTGATTACATTCAATAACAACATATTTCCAAAAACTTTAACACTCTAGTTGATTCACTGGCGAATTATGTGTTAAATACACATTTGAAACATATGTAAAGATAGATTTTTAATTCACATCATACAATTGAATAGGGTTGCACATAATCATAGAAAAACACTGAAAGTAAAATAGATTTATATCGATTTTTTTACAAAATTGTGTCCAAGACATGATGGTAATCTGACCTCAAAATGTATACATACATAGCATAATCTAAGTAAACCTAGTGATGCTCATGATAGTAGGTCACTGCTTGGGTTATCATGCGCAATAACCTCATCCAACGGCTAGGCACACCAATAGTATGGTGTTGCAGCCTCATAGATATCTCCTCAATACATACATTTTGCATCCCAGGAGTCAATCCCTCCACATGCTGCTAAAACTCAAAAAGAGTCTCGACTAAATCCAAATCTTGTAGGATTGTTCTTCTAATAATCCTCTCTGTTGGTTCTCTTACCTATTGTGCACGAACCACTAGTTGAACGACACCTACATCTGCATACATAAAACATCTTTAGTTTATTCTTGGAAACATCAAAAAATTAAAATTAAAAAAACCCCAAAAAATCAAAAACATGGTCAACATTTTACCTATAGCACCCCATTGAGCGTCGTCTAGTAAAATCAAATTTGGATCTCCGCGGAAATCCATCCCTTCATATGGATGCTCCTCTATGAATATATTTTTTCTTCGGAGCCAACTAAAGAATGCAGTGGAAAATGAGATTGATGACTTACCATCATGTCTAGCCATCAGCTCCCACCGCTGCATCTGTGGATCTCTAGGACCAACTAATCCCAGCATCACACGTTTTGGTTGCATCAATGGAACTCTCTCCAAAACAAAATTGATTAGAATCAACACATAACTAAAAATTTTGGTCTTACCACTTTTTACCTTAGTCAGTTGTTCTTTCATCTGAAGGAGTACTACCTCAGCCTAGTTGAACACATTTGGCTCGAGACACTCAAGCGCATACTGCATGTATGATTTGTTCGCGACATGTAGTCTCATGCTACCAGCTAGCTTTGTGACAGTGAATAGGAGAGTTCAAACAGGCATATCATGCGCATATTTGATATTTATCTTTCTATATTTACTAGGCTCAGTTGCTGGTCGACAGAACTGTCAGATGTAGTCCTTCATTGTTTCACCTCCACGGATGGAGCCCGCAAGGGAAATGGGGACACCACGTCTCGACAAACCTGTCAGAAAATAAATGTCATCAAAAAATATTGGGATAACTTTGTCTCCAATGTAAAATTCCTGTAGTGTCGGGTCCCATGAACAAATCAGGAACTGCAATAGTTCCATGTGTTGCCTCATCCCTGAAAATCGGAATTACTTGAGAAACCCACAGTCTATGAGGGCTCTCACAGTGTCGGGATCATTTAGGGAAACCATATCTTTTTCTTCATGTTCTCTTTCTCACCATGTAATCGACATTTTGATCCTATCAAAGTCTAAAATCACACCATAGTCTTAGTTAGGATCCATTCCATGTAAAAAATTGGGGAAATTTTAGGCAGAAACAAAGATGCAACTTTCTGAATTGTGCCCAACACACCCCTGAGTGAGAGATAGAGTGTTTCAGAGGAACTGGGCCTCTTTCCAACCCCTCTGCAATGCGCTTTTCGACATTCAAGGGTGCGTTGGCCCGAGGGCGTTGTATATTTACCCTAGGGGCCCCAAAAACCTAAAAAAGGTGCATGAAATTGAAAAAGAATGGATCCAATAGAAAGAGGAGGGTAAGATCTTCTACCTGGTCTAGATGGCATGAGAAATGATCCATAGAATATGTCGCAATCAGCTACTAAAGTTCGAGGGTAAAACAGGCTCAGAGCACTAAAATTCAAATGGTAAAGGTGAAATGGTAAAAATGACTTGGTAATTTCTTAATTTAATAGTCTTTTTTATTAATTTATGCATACTTAATGAGACAACTATGGTTTTTACCCATTTTTACTATTTTAAATAGGTATTGTTGATCCGTTTGATTTTTCTTTGAGCAGGTTTGCATCTGATTACAGTGATTTAGTCGTGCATGATCGTGAAATGCAATTTTGACCACAAAGCATAGTTTTATCTCTTTTTTGAGCTTTGTTTAACATAAAAAAGGAACTCAAAGCACACTTTTATCCTCTTTTTTCAAGCTTTGTTAAACATGAAAAAGGAATTCAAAGTGCACTTTTATCTCTTTTTCGAGCTTTGTTAAATGCAAAAAAGGAACTCCCCTAAAGTTGTCTTTCATCTCTTTTCAAACTCCCAAAATATGAAAATATTGTTGAGTGTTTGTCCATTCTGTTAGCCAGTTATAAAATTTGTTATATCAAATGCTGGCTAAAAAAATTTTGGAGTCTTCAAGAAACAAGTGTTACTGATAAAAGATGTTATCGCTTGAAGACTCTTGAAGGCCTCATGCCTCTGTCAAAATCTTCACTGTTGTTCCCTTTTTATACTCAGAAATTCTGTTGATTTCATGAGAAAAGACTACTGCAAAATCATCATTTTTCCCCTTCCTCCATTCAAAACTAACCTTCATTTTCTGCCCTATTTCTCCATAAAATTCCTTTATTTTTCATGATTCCCCTTCTTCCATTCATGAAAATCATTTTTACATAGTTTAAAAGTCATTTTTAAACTATACCGAAACCCCCAAATCCATTGAGAAACTTGAAAATTTTCATAAAAAATACATATTTTTTGTATAAAGGCTTAAGCCCCTTGGGCTAAGCCTAAACCACTTCCCCTCCATGTGCCCACACCCTAGAACCAGGTGCTAGAGCTTTTCAACACTTATCGCATCGGAACAATACGCAGCACGCAAGTCTTTTCGCCGCACAAGTTTTTCGATGCGGTTAGCCCTCTGTTTAATAACCCCCGGGCCTATTATCTCTCCATACATCCGAAGGCCCCACAGACGGGCGCCTAACCATATCATATATATACCCCGCCCATACCAAAACCTTTATTTTTATTAAAAAAAATTATTTTCATACATTATGAGGATTTTTCCGCCGGCGCATATCTCAAACTATCTCCGCCGTTGATCTAAGGCAGATCAAACGGCCCATGCATCATCGCATTGGCAATTTTTATCGGGCGCTTTTTATTTCGAACCCCGATCGGTATCCCTTCGATTCACTCCCCATCGTCGATCTAATCTGCAGATCAACGGCCCACAATCAATCACTCCGGCGCCCTCTTTGCCTATCGCCCCGCCGATTGCAAAGCTCCGATTGCATCTGGACTATCCACGTATCCAGATCAGACGGTCCAGATCACATCTCGCGAATTTGGGTTAAATTCATACTCCCCGCTCATAAATTTTTTTCAACCAATCTCGACCGTTCGTCTCTACAGATCAACGGCCTTTATTTACCCTTCCTCCGCCATCGCATTATTTCATTCCATCCTTAGGCTCAATCTCCGTCGTTCAATCTTGGATCCTACGGCTCGGATTTAATCCGCCCTTCCGCTTATAACCTGCGCATATGTCTCATATCGTGCTCATCTTCCAACCGTTAGATCTGAGGTCCCAGATCTAACGGCCCACATCACAAGTCGCGTAACTTTTAGCACGATGTTTAATTTCCCAAAGGCCATGCGAAATGGGTGGTTTTTTGATGCCACATGTCGGGCAGGGACGCATATCGCGTTCCAAAATGAAAAACCACCTCCCCGCCCTTTCGCCGCACGAAAAAAGCTGTTTTTCTCCCCGAAACCATTTCCCCTCTTTGCTCTTATGTGATATCGCATGCACCCCCCACCATCGATCCTTGCGTGACCGACGGATCCGATATATTTTCTCCCTTTACTCTCCTTTGACCTCTTTTTAAACCAATCCCAACCGTCAGATGATGCCATCCAATGGCCACGCTCCTCCCTACAACCTCTGCCGCAATAAAACCCAAAAACGCAGGATTTTATGATATAGTTTTATATTGTGCAGGTGTTTGAATGTTTTTCCATTATATTAAAAGAAAAGACGAAGGCTGGGAATGACGATTCTCGCGCCTTTGATTCATCATAGGGAACCATTCGCAGGGCTCAAAATCCACGTCTCGTCAATATTTCATGAGGCATTGATGCCATATGAGCCCTGCGCAGCCTACACATCAACAAGACACAGTGTTATTTAAATCAAATTAAAAGAGTATCAGTGTCGAAGACAAAACACAGCAGAACAAAGGATTGAAGACAGTTTGGGGATTACGGCTAAGATTGATTATCAAAAGCCTAATCCTCCAAATTAAAACACAGTTAAAGAAAATTGTAAGTATTTATCAGACAGAAAGGCCTCCACCACCACATCAGAGGAAAATTAATTCCTCTTAGCTACCACAAAGCCACCTGTGCCTCAAAGCATTCAAACAGAGGCTGAAGTTATTGATCAAACGAAGATATTTGCCTCAGCGCAGCCAAAGATTTAATTCTGCTAAGGGAATTTAATGCAAAAAATATCAGCAAAGTTATTACATCCTAAAAAAAGCCTCAAAAGTCAATAAAAGCTCCCACCAAGCTTAAATCTTAAATGTAAAACATTAATACAGACTAGCACCTGTAAACTTCTCCATCGAGCCCCTCAAAGGCCGAGAATTCATTAATATGTATTAATTATCTTGGGAGATCTTTTATCCTCTCTCACCTCCTCATCCTTCTATAAATATTGTTGTAGAAGATGAGAAAATTTTGGTTGCAGAACTTTGAAATATACTTGAGCCTGAGATTTATACTTGTAAATAGTGTTCACTGGCTCTTGGAGCTCTGCTTGTGATAGATAAGTTAGTCTGCGAAGTGTAGATGATTGCTAAACTAAAGCATTGGACTTAAAGCTGTAACTGGTTTGGAGCATCAATACAAGCTGATTTATGGGATCCTGGTCTATGTCGACATTGATGTTATTTCTTATTGTAAATTGTTATTTCATTTTTGTTTCCACTTTGTTCATTTTCTCCTATAAAGAACAGCATGCATAGAGTTAGGAATTACTGTATATCAGTACCCTTCTCTGACCGAAAATATTTATCTAAATGTTTTCTTCCAAATTTGTGTTATTTAGGAATGATTTAATTCAGTTCAAGCATAGGAATGTTGGCGTTCCCTCATCCTATTTTCTGAGCTAGTTGTTATTCTTAAATGTTATTTTTTGTATATGTTAAGTAGAGATGAACTAAGGAAGATATGGTGTGCCCTGGTCCTAGTTTTATCCCAAAAGACTGTCTGAAAGTTTCCCTTGGAATGTGTTAAAAGTTGGCTTGTGTTGAAGTACTCAGCAGATCTTAGGCCATTCTTTGTTATCTTTGTGTTTGTCTTGAAAGTTACCAAGTAGAGAAGAGCTAGGAGAGGATTTGTGGTGAGCCTGGCCTACTAGTTTCTTCTCTAACAGTTGCCTCCAAGTTTCCCTTTGTTTTAAAATGTCTTCTATTGAAAGTGCATCAAAGGCAGGCTAGTTTAGAAGTACTTACCTGATCTTAGACTACTTTTATGTCTTTCTTAAGTGTATGTCAAAGGTAAGCTAGTTTAGAAGTACTTACCTGATCTTAGGCAGCTCTTTGTTCTTCATTTGTTTTATTCCCCTTCTTTTTGTAATACTCCATCCCATAAAATCAAACTTTAAAGAGATCCTTAGACATAGATGACTTTCCCCATGGACCACTCTTGTCCCTTTTTGTTTCAATTAAACCCTATTATGACTCCATAGCCCAATGGACTAAAACCTGCAATTACCCATCTTTCTGGCCAAAGCTTGTTCTATTTGCTTGCAATTTCTCACCTTTGAAACTTTTTGCACTTAGAACTCTCCCCTCAAGCGATATTCATGCTCAACCATCCAAAAACAAAACAAAACCTTCGGCCTTCATAACTAGCCTAATATCATTACCCAAAACTTCAAAGACAAATCCATCTTTGCACTTATTGGAGAGATCCCTCTCCGGATTCAGGAGGGCTAGATCCTAGAATCCCAAAGTGGTTGAAATAATGTTTCTTCTGCAGTTTTAGTCTCACCAATTTGTTAAAAATACATATTCCTAACATTTCTGGCGACTCTACTGGGGATCGAACCCAGAATATCTGGTTCCCCTTAAAATTTCATACAAATATCGTGAGTTAAAATCAGCCTTTTCAAGCTCTACCAAGCAGTGTTAATCATGATGAAACTTGTTTGAATCAGTGACAAACTAGGTAAACCCTAGGATTCTCATAAGACTTTATCTAGCCTTGAAAAATCAGTTGGCTTAGCCTTAAGAGTAGACTGTCTTTGTCTCATAACCGTAGCTAAGTTGTGAAATAGCTTTAGCATACTCTTAAAAACCAATAGGACAGAAAAAATAACTCAGAAAACCCCAAAAAAATATTTCAGATTGGAATTCAATAAACATGGTGGTGGACCATAAAACCTTTTACCTCCTTAGGAGCTAAAAACTTCCACTTGGCGACTCCACAATCCAAACAAACCTTAAGACTCCACTGGGAAGAACCTTTGTCATTATAAACATCACTTAAAACTCAGTTAGAGGACTGTAGGATTTGAACTTGTGAAACAGATTAGTTAACCTTTTAAAGACTATCATATCTGGTTGAACTTTTCTTGTTTAAGTTGGGTCTGAAAAGCAGAACATAGTGGCTCCTAGAAAGATTCATACTAGAGCCCTTCCTGACCCGGATCCACCTGAGATATTTGATAACCCAGAAAGTATCCTTAGGAAGTCTCCTAAGATAAAATTATCAACTGATTTCAGATCACCCTTGAGAGCTAATTTAGTTCCTGAAAATCTTTCAGCTCTACAATAATCACAAGTTGACTTAGTAAATCTCTTTAGAACTAGGTCATTTGATGATATAATTTAGCTAGACTCTGAGTCTTCACTTTCATCCCCAGAAACAAGTGAACATCCTGGCAGTAGAGAAACAAAACCACCTAATTTACACTTCCTTCACAATTTAGGTGTCTCTCATCCAAGATCAGCTCAACAATCTACTGCTGCTCCATCCACATCTATTCACCAAACATCCACTTTCCAAACCACTCCACTTCATCCCACTTTACCTTTTGTTAATCCACCTCTTGTAAATCCACCTCCACTACATATCATGGCAGCATGGTATGCTCCCTTAGTCCTTCATGTTCCCTTAGTCAATCTTCCACAGGACTATCAGTCCAAAATTTCATTATATGATGCCAGTAATGCTACAACTGCATCAAAACATGTGGATA
The DNA here is from genome assembly GCA_034641835.2 of Pinus albicaulis. Classification (NCBI taxonomy): domain Eukaryota; kingdom Viridiplantae; phylum Streptophyta; class Pinopsida; order Pinales; family Pinaceae; genus Pinus; species Pinus albicaulis. Next base: position 40,480 of record JAXQQM020065321.1, read on the forward strand.
AGATGAATGATTACTTTGACAGAAATGAAATCGATGATGATTATGTCAAACTCAGACTATTTGCTCAAAGCTTGGGGGGAGAAGTAAGAAAATCATTTAAAGGCTTAACCCCCCATAGTATCAATGATCTCCAAGCCTTCTATCAGACATTCTTAAGCAAATGGGAAGTAAATAAGAATTCTCTCCAAGTCCTTTCTGATTACAAGAACCTCCACAGAAACACCGGGGAAAGTGTACAAGCTTACTGCACTAGATTTAACAGTGTGTACAATGCACTTCCCCCGGATCTAAAACCTCCACAAGGCTCAGCGTTAAACAAGTTTCCCGAAGGGTTTGACCCTGAGATGGCCTATTAGTTCAGGGAGAGAGATCCTGCAACTCTTGAAGAGATTCAAAAAGGGGCTCTTGCTGTGGAATTTAACTTGATGGAGAAAAGAGAAAGAATGGAAAATGAGAAGAGAGTATCCTTCAGAGAGGAATCCACACCTTCTACTTCCAGCTCAAAGATGGAAAGAATGATGGAGGATATGATGAATAGATGAGCATAATTAAGAGAGCACAAGTAAGTCAAAACCAAACTGCTCCTCAAAACAGAAACCAGAACCAGAATCAGAATTTTAGAAGGAACCAACCTCAAAATATACCAAGGGAAGATGATCAACAAATCACTCCTCCCTTTCATCAAAACTATGTGAGTGAGGTTGAAGAAATAGATGAGAAAGTAGAGGACGAGGACATAAATATGTTGGGAGTAGATAATGATGACTTTGAAGTCCATTGTGATAGAAAACAAGGTCTTTATACACCTTATGATGACAAAAAAGATGATGATGAAATTTATTATCAAGACATGGAAAATTTTATCATAGAGCTTCAAAAGGAGTATGACCTTAGAAACAAGAAAAATCTAGAAACCCCCAACAATAAAACCTCTAAAAAATATTCACAAAACAACACTGTAAGTAAGCCCAAAATTTCGAAACCAAAAGACAAAACAATGGCTGCTAATTCTGATAAAGGTAAGGAGAAAGGCACTAAAAACAATCCAAAACAGAGTGCAGACCTTAGCAGTACTAACACTCTAGCTAGTACTCCTATTAAAACACTCTTGTCAAAAGTAAATAGAACAAATCAGCAAACACATGTTGCTGACAGAATGGCAGTTAATAAGGTTGAGACAAGTGCTTTAAGGAGTCAAATTCCTTTCAGCCTGGAGCAGGAAATTTCCAAAATTAAAATCTATGTTCCCCTGACTGAGTTAGTTGCCCAAATTGTATATAGAACCCAAATTTTGAAGGCTTTAAATATAGAGGAAAATGAGGACACTGTCAATCTTAATGATGACCAACCAGAGCTTATTTTTGGTCCTAAGATTGAAGGTAAGTATCAAAAGGGACCTATTCCTCCCTTTTCTATAAGTTTAAACGTTCATGAGAAAATTTTGCACAACGCTATGCATGATTCTGGGGCTTCTCATAATTTGATGCCTAAAGCTGTGATGGAGAGCCTGGGTCTAGAAATCACCAGACCTTATAAAGACCTTTACTCCTTTGACTCGAGCAGAGTAAAATGTTTAGGATTAATCAAAGACCTATGCGTTAACTTAGCCTAGATTCCAACCAAATGCTTAGTAATGGATATTGTTGTGGCTGATGTGCCCCCAAAATATGGAATGTTGTTATCTAGTTCTTGGGGGGCTAAGTTACAAGGGACTATGCAGATGGATATGACCTATGCGACCATCCCTGTGTTTAATCAATTAAGAAGACTTTACAGGGAGTCCCATATGCATCACATGGTTACTAGTCAAGACAAACCGCAAAACTCTCCCCTATATTCTATAAACACATGCCTTGATTCATTTATCCTTTTTAATGATGAAATATTGGATGAACAAGTAACTTTAACAGAGTTAATGGTCGATAGAGAGGAGGAGGTAAACACCACAGAAATTTCTAAACAGTTTGATGAACCCGTGAACTTTATCGAAGCAAACGCAGGTCTTGAACTACAAATCATGCGTCCATCACTTTTTAAACTTGACGGTCAAGAAAGCATTCCTCAGCTTAACGAGAAACCAGAGGAATTAAAACAAATTCAACTAAGTGCTGATATTCAGAAACAAACTGAAATCACGCTTGTTGAAGAGGATAGTGACCCAACTGACGAACCTAAAACTAATCCTCTATGGAGTATGAACTTCGACGAATCCTGCACTAGGAACAATGCTGGTGCGGGGGTCTGGATTCACAACACTAAGAATAACCACACAAAAATCCTTTCCTATATATTAAACTTCTAGTGTTCGAATAACATAGCGGAATATGAATCCCTTCTCTTAGGCTTGTGATTGTTGAAGAAGTTAGGAGCCAAAAGAATCAATGTGTATGGGGATTTAGAGTTAGTCATTAGGCAAGTCAATGGGGAGTATAACGCAAATCATCCCAGACTTAGGGCCTACCAAAACGATGTCATGGACCTTTTAAAAACTTTCGAGGAGTCCAAATTGATTTTTGTCCCAAGAAAAAGAAATATTGTGGCCCACAATTTAGCCTTTACAGTTAGAACATGCTTAACACCATATGAAACCAAAGACTGTACAACTCAGATAAAATTTAGACCAGCCATTCCTGATAATGAAAAATATTGGCAGGTGTTCGACGGAGACAAACAAATAGAAGACTTCATGCAGTTCAGAAATGAATTTGAACTACCAAGTTCAGTTCAGATTATGAAACCGACTGCCCTAGTGAAGAAAATTTTCTTGATGAAGAAGAAAGGTCTCCTAAACTTGCTAATGTGAACCTGTTATCCAGCAAACTTGAAAACAAAACAGAGATGAATGCAGAGTTAGAAACAGAGGAGTTAGAAACCCTGCAACCTAATGATGAAAGTTTACCAAAGGGTCTGGCACCTTTAGAAGAGTTGTTTGATTTTAACGATGTGGCCAAGCAGCCAAAACTGGAACCTGTAGAGACTGAAGTGGAAGAGTGCAATATAGGCAGTAAACTTAAACCTATGAGGATTAAACTGTCTAAGACTTTACCAGCTCACATTAAACTCAAATACATAGAGTTTTTTAAAGAATTTTCTGATGTTTTTGTGTGGAGTTATGAAGATCTGAAATCCTATGACACTGAAATAATACAGCACAAAATCCCTCTCAAAGAAAACCAAAATCCCTTCAAACAGAAACTGTGCAGAATAAACCTTGTTCAGTTGCCTTTGGTTCAGAAGGAGATCATGAAAATGTACGATGCTGGTATTATTTTCCCTATTAGATATTCTGAGTGGGTGTCTAATCTGGTGTCGGTCAGGAAGAAAAAAGGAGAGATTATACTTTGTATAGACTTTAGAGACTTAAACAAAGATTCATTGAAAGACAACTACCCTTTGCCCAAGATGGATCATATTTTACAAAGGGTAGTAGGGTCTAGAAGAATCTCTTTGCTTGATGGCTATTCAGGGTACAATCAGATCTTAGTCCACCCTGATGATCAACTGAAGACAGTGTTTACTACACCTTGGGGCACTTTCATGTATGTGAAAATTCCCTTTGGTCTAATGAATGCTGGAGCAACTTTTCAGAGAGCCATGGACATAGCATTCTCGGAGGAACTGGGCTACTTCATCATTATATACCTTGATGATGTCACTGTGTTTTCAAAAATAGATGAGGAGCACTTAGAACACTTACGAAAAGTTTTCGAGAAATGCAGAAAGTTTGGAATATCTCTAAACCCTAAGAATACACTATTCGGTCTCCAAGAAGGTAAACTTCTTGGGCACATTATTTCAGGAGAGGGTATTAGGATAGATCCAAAGAGGATTGAGGCCATATTGCAAATCTCTCATCCTCGAAACATCAAGGAGTTGCAATATTTCATTGGAAATATTAACTTTTTGAGAAGGTTCATCCCCAACTTGGCTGAGCTCCTTAGAAATATCACAAACATGTTGAAGAAGGAGCAAGGGGTAAAATGGACCTTGGAAGCAAAGAAGTCCTTTGAGCTGGTGAAATAAGCGTTAACCAAAACATCGGTTCTAATAAGTCTTGATTTTTCAAAATATTTTTATATTTTTTCATTTGCATCAGAGCATACCATAGTTGTTGTCCTTTTACAGAAAAATCCACAAGGGCAAGAGCAGCCTATTGCATTCTTTAGCAAGACTTTAAGAGATGCTCCTTTGAAGTATAACATTATGGAAAAGCAAGCCTTTGCTTTGGTTAAGGCTTTGAAAGACTTCAGAGCATACATCCTTCACTCACACATCATTGCCTTTGTCCCAAATTCAGTTGTGAAAGACATTCTAACACAGGACCTAGATGGTAAAAGAGGTAAGTGGATTGTTGTTATTCTTGAATATGATTTAGAGATAAAACCCACTACACTTATCAAAGGCCAAGGTCTAGGTAGGTTGATGGCTGAATCCAATTTTGAAGTTCTTGATATTAATATGATTAGTGATTTAGATGATCAAGAGGAAATTTCAACTCCCATTGTTGAAAATAATTTTATGAATTCCTCTTGGTATGCTGATATTCTTTATGTTTTGCTTAATTTGAATACACCTCCTGGTTTGACAAAAACAAAGGCAAGGTTCCTAAAGTTAAAAGCTATAAACTATTTCATTATAGATAGATGTCTTTATTGGAAAAATGCAAGTGGTATATTGCTTAAATTTTTGCCTGAGTTTGATGCAGAGAAGGTTAAGCATGAGTTCCATGAAGGGGAGTGTGGAGGCCACCTATACTGGAAAACAACAGCCAAAAAAATCTTGAGGGCTGGTTACTATTGGCCTACTCTTTTTTATGATGTACACAAAATGATCATTGCCTGCCATAAGTGCCAAATTTTTGAAGGCAAAAGAAAGCTGCTACCTCTGCCTCTGCATCCAATCATTGTTGAAGCCCCTTTTCAACAATGGGGACTTGACTTCATAGGTGAAATCCATCCACCATCCTTTGCCCAACACAGATGGATTCTCATTGCCACAGACTACTTCACTAAATGGATAGAAGCCATCCCTTGTAGGCAAGCCAATGATTCTGTTATTATAAAATTTATAGAGAATAATATTCTCTCTAGATTTGGATGTCCTACCAAGATCATCATTGATAATGCAGCAGCATTTGGATCAAAGAAGATGGTTGAGTTCTGTCGCAAGTATCAGATAACATTGGGGCATTCCATAGCCTATTACCCTCAAGGTAATGGACTTGCAAAATCCTAAAACAAGAGTTTAGTGAACATAATCAAGAAATTGTTGGAGGACAACAAGAGGTCTTGGCACACAAAGCTTGTGCATGCACTTTGGGCTGACAGATTGACATTGAATAAATCTATTGGAATGTCACCCTACCAACTTGTGTATGGCACTGATGCAATTTTTCCAACTAGCCTTGGTGTGCCAGTTATGAAGTTGATTCAAGAGTTCCAAACTGAATATAATGACATGATCAGAAGGATCAATCAAACAATTCATCTTCAGCAAACCAGAGAAGAAGTTTATAACAAAGCATTACAGAAACAAGACAGCATTAAAAAGCTTTTTGACAGAAGAACAAAGGCCAGCAATTTCAATATTGGGGACAAACTTTTGAAGTGGGACTCAAGGAGGGAAGACAAGGGCAAGAATGTAAAATTTTACAACTTATGGCTTGGCCCTTACTCTATTCATTCAGCTGCTGGTAACAATGCCTATTTCTTACAAGAGTTGAATGGAGCAGAATTGTTTGGGGGTCTTGTCAATGGCAGGATGCTTAAACATTACTTCTCTTGATCCATGTCATGTTCTGAAATCCTTTTTATCTTTTTTCTCATTATAAATATCTCATCCACCATTACATTCAAAGTTAGAAAAATTAAAAATACAAAAACAGTGAAAGAAAGAAAAGAGGGCAGATTGTAAAAACAAGAAAGGTATAGCCCCATACCAAAAAACAGAAACAAATCTGAAAGTGTGCAACCTTAAATGCCACTCCTGAAAAAACACACTTCTAATTAGTCATATAGCCTAATCTTGACTAATTAGCTTAAAATTTTCTGCTGATAGGATAGTGAATTAGATTTTCCAAACTGTTTAATATTGGCCTATCAGTAGATAGATTAGGATAGAAATTAAAGGTTCAAACATGCTCAAAATCTGAACCTAAGTTTCCAAAGAGAATGACTCAAATCTGTTTCAAATTCTGAGTCAAAAAAGATTTAAATCTGGTTCTAATTAGCTTAAAATCTGAACCAGAGGACAAGCAAAGAACAGCTCAAGTAAGAGTCAAAACAGAGCTGTAAAAGATGAAGGAAGTGCTTGAACTTTCAGATCCTAAGCCTCCATTTTGTTTTAATTTTCTACAAAATAAGATCCATGTGCAGCTTGTTTTTTATGCCATAGATTAGCAACAAGTTAGACTGTTCAATCCCTACTTGTATGCTTTTGAATTTCTGTTTTAGAAATTAGTGAATAAAATCTGTTGGACAGTTTAATCCCAACATATGGTAGATTACGCAGAGAATCATACGGACTCAACTGTTTAATCTGAGTCCATGGAGAAATAAGGAGTAGAAATAGATTAGATTTCCTGCTTTCAAAAGAATAAAATGTTGTAAAAGAGTTTGCCAATCCAAGTGCACTCTAATGAAGAAAAAATGTTAGATCAGTAGGATTGGGTAGGTGGAAAGCTTGTAGATGAAAGATCCACTGTTTTTATGGTTGCTAATATGTTTTCAGAGCAAAAGAAGATCATCCAAGGAAAGAAAGGCAGCCCAATGGATGAGGCACAGATCAGCCTCCCAAAGAATGCAAGTCTGAAGTTCTTGATGCCTTCAAGAAGACACCATTCCCAAGTGGAGCCACTGTTAGCCGGCTATAAAATTTGTTATATCAAATGTTGGCTAAAACATTTTTGGAGTCTTCAAGAAACAAGTTTTATTGATAAAATATGTTCTCTCTTGAAGACTCTTGAAGGCCTCATGCCTCTGTCCAAATATTCATTTTTGTTCCCTTTTTATACTTAGAAATTCTGCTGATTTCATGAGAAAAGACTGTTGCAAAATCATTATTTTTCTCCTTCCTCCACTCAAAACTAACCTTCATTTTCTCCCCTGTTTCTCCATAAAATTCCTTTATTTTTCATGATTCCCCTTCTTCCATTCATGAAAATCATTTGTACATAGTTTAAAACTCATTTTTAAACTACACCGAAACCCCCAAATCCATTGAGAAACTTGAAAATTTTCATAAAAAATACATATTTTTTGTATAAAGGCTTAAGCCCCTTGGGCTAAGCCTAAACCACTTCCCCTCCATGTGCCCACACCCTAGAACTAGGTGCTAGAGCCTTTCAGCACTTATCACATCGGAACAATACGCAGCGCGCAAGTCTTTTTGCCTCACAAGTTTTTCGATGCGGTTAGCCCTTTGTTTCATAACCCCCGGGCCTATTATCTCTTCATACATCCGAAGGCCCTGCAGACGGGCGCCTAACCATATCATATATATACCCCACCCATACCAAAACCTTTGTTTTTATTAAAATTTTGGATTTTCATACATTATGAGGATTTTTCCGCCAGCGCATATCTCAAACTATCTCCGCAGTTGATCTAAGGCCGATCAAACGGCCCGCGCATCATCGCATCGACAAGTTTTATCGGGTGCTTTTTATTCCGAACCTCAATCGGTATCCCTCCGATTCACTCCCCACCGTTGATCTAATCTATAAATCAACGGCCCATAATCGATCGCTCCGGTGCCCTCCATGCCTATCACCCCGCCGATTACGAAGCTCCGATTGCATCTGGACCGTCCACGTGTCCAGATCGAACGGTCCAGATTGCATCTCGTGACTTTGGGTTAAATTCATACGCCCCGCTCATAAATTTTTTTCGACCAATCCCAACCGTTGGTCTCTGCAGATCAACAGCCTTTATTTACCCTTCCTCCGCCATCGCAATATTTCATTCAATCCTCAGGCCCAGTCTCCGCTGTTCAATCTTGGATCCTACGACTCGTATTTAATCTGTCCTTCCGCTTATAACCTACGCATATGTCTCATATCGCGCTCGTCTTCCAACCGTTAGATCTGAGGTCCCAAATCTAACGGCCTACATCACAAGTCGCGTAAATTTTAGCGCGATGTTTAATTTCCCAAAGGCCACGCGAAATGGGTGGTTTTCTGATGCCATGTGTCAGGCGAGGAAGCATATCGTGTTCCAAAAGGAAAAACCACCTCCCCGCCCTTTCGCCGCGCGAAAACAGCTATTTTTCTCCCTGAAATCGTTTCCCCTCTTTTCTTTTATGTGATATCGCGCACGCCCCCCACCGTCGATCCTTACGCGATCGACGGATCCGATATATTTTCTCCCTCTTCTATCCTTTGACCTCTTTTTAAACCAATCCCGACCGTCAGATGATGCCATCCAATGGCCACGCTCATCCCTACAACCTCTACCACAGTAAAACCCAAAAACGCAGGATTTTATAATATAGTTTTGTACTGTGCAGGTGTTTGAATTTTTTTCCATTATATTAAAAGAAAAACCGAAGGCTGGGAATGACGATTCCCGTGCCTTTGATTCATCATAGGGAACCATTCGCAGGGCTCAAACTCCACGTCTCGTCAATATTTCATGAGGCATTGATGCCATATGAGCCCTGTGCGGCCTGCACATCAACAAGACACAGTGTTATTTAAATCAAATTATAAGAGTATTTGATCCAGCTGGATATTGGTGGTCACACACCTATTCCACTTGGGGCCCCACCATTGTCTCTTTCAATTTTTTAGTTTCAGCACAACTTACTATTTTTAGCAGTTTTTCGGGTCTTGAACTTCCGGAGCCATTTTGAGGCCCTAAACGACATTTTTTGGGAAAATGGAGAGCAACATGGGTCCATGGACTGATGTTGCTCATTCAATATTTTTAGTCCTTGGATAGATCTTTCTAAAGAGGTATGGTACGCGTCAAACAGAGATCGTATGCCAAAGTTACGCCCCTGGGAAGTTGAAACACCAATTTACCCAAACGAGGCCCATAATTTTGGTGCTTCATCTCCTAGGGTTAGGGTTTTGGCTGTTTAGGATTTCCCATTGTTTCCAAATAATAAATAGGCCCTTGAGCCTCATTGTAACTCGATTGGAAGGGCACAGCAAACGCCATCTCTTCTCGAGAGGAATGACTGCGGCGCCACAACTAGTTTTGTTCCATTGTCTATGTGTATATTTGGGTTCTTTAATAATGACAAATAGTGTTGTTCCACTACATCTGCGTATTTGTGAACATGCGTTTTGATACATTGCGTTCTGCATAGTACGGATGGGTGGTGTCGAGCGAGTCCGCTTTTCTCGGTCCTTCTTTGTATTTCCCCAACAAGGTCGAGGAATAAGGAGTTGGGGCTCGATTTAATTGAACCTTTTCAATATTAGCCTCGCAAATCCCGATGGTCGCCCACTAGGGACGAAAAGAAAGATGAGGGAGCAGGAGATACTATCAAAACATTGCTCGAGGAGGCCCTCGAAAAACAAAGAAATACAATGATGGATAACACTTCATTTTTCGACGGCGCCTTTGGCGAGCATCGCATCCGGCCACTGCGGGAGGTGCGACTCCTTTTAAAGATCGGAATAAATTTTGACATTCATATTTGAGTGTCGAATAGTGCTACGGGGCGTGCATTTAAGTGGTAATTGAATCTATTGTAAGGATATTTCTCGGTTCATGTATACCAAAAGCAGAGAATTATTTTGCATGTGGCTTGACCCATGTCGGTGTCATTAAACCCACAGAGTGAGAAAAAGGATTAGAGACACAACCTCTCTTATTCGTATTACCCACTTGCGTTCTTTCCGAGACGCCGTCAAGGAACAGTACTATCCCGTGGGGAGCTATGAGGACAAGTACATACAATGGACCACGCTGCGACAACAGAGGGATCAAGATGTGCACGAGCTGACGAATCTGTTCCATACCCTGCGCACAAAGTTGGGTATCAAAGATTCAGAGAAACATTTGGTGCTAAAGTATCGCAGTTTTATGCACAGATACATTCAGGAGGAAATGGAGTTCCTCGACATCTCCTCGCTTGGTACGGCATACCGGTATGCTGCCAAGATTGAGCAGAAATTCAAACAGAAGAAGCGAGACTTTGGATATGTGAATCAAAAGCAAGGAAAAGGTGCTTCCAAACCGCAGAACAAAGGACAGAGCATGGCGGCTAAAGACAACCCGTCAAAGCCACAAGAAAAGAACAACACCGTAAAGCCAAAGAAGGACACGGGAAAGTGGTGTGAGTTCCATAAGAGCTCCACTCACAACACAAGTGAGTGTCGGTCCAAGCAGTCGCTAGTGGCCGAGATGAGGGCTTCTGAGTCAGATGCATGCTCCGACTCCGAATCAGAACCTGAAAAGGGGAATGAAAAAGGGAAACAGATTATTGATGTGGAGCCCAACGCCACTGTTGCCACTACAAAGGTCCAGAAGGAGGAACCGGAAGATCCAGAGAAGGAGGAACGTCTCTTCCACTCCCAGATGTGGGTAAAGGGCTCCCCTGTACAGTTCATTGTCGACAATGGGAGCCAAAAGAACCTCATTTCAGCAGACGCCGTGAAGCGGTTGGGCTTGCCGACCACAGCTCACCCACATCCATACCCCATCGGGTGGCTTCACCAAGGACGAGATCTCCGCGTCAGCCAGCAGTGTCGCCTTCCCTATAGCATCAAGCCCTTCACGGATGAGGTATTATGTGACGTTGCTCCTATTGATGTTTCTGATGTATTATTAGGACAACCATACTTGTGGAAGCGTCATGCTGTGTATGAGTCTCGGCCTCGTGCTGTTATTGTTACTTTGAGAAATAAGTTGTACAGGATACCAGAGGTACCACCTCCTGCCGCTATCTCTTTGGTTACTGCAAAACAATGCAGTAAGCTCATTTCCCAAACCAGGAAATTCGTTTTCCTGATGATCCGCCCCCAGGGCAAGAAGAAGACTGTGGCCACGACCTCCAGACAGGGCCCCTCTGCACGACAACGACAAATGGATAAGGTCGTGGAGGAGTACGGGGACATCTTCACCTCACCCACAGGGGTTCCTCTGCACTGCCAGGTCAAGCACCCGATTGATCTGACCCCAAGTGCGCCACTACCCAATGGACCGATCTATCGACGCTCTGTTCTGGAAAATGATGAAATCAAGAGGCAGATTCAGGAGCTGTTGCAGAAAGGTCACATCAGACCAAGTTCATCGCCCTGTGGGAGCCCGATCGTGTTGGTACGGAAGAAGGATGGGACGTGGAGACTCTGTATTGACTATCGGGCGCTGAACAAGATCACTGTCCGGAATAGGTACCCAATCCCACGGATTGATGACCTTATGGACCAACTCAAAGGTGCAAAATATTTCAGCAAGATTGACCTGAAGTCTGGGTATCACTAGGTACCAATTGAACCCTCTGATGTGTGGAAGACTGCCTTCAAAGCCAAGGAAGGCCTTTTTGAATGGCTAGTCATGCCTTTCGGGTTGACGAATGCTCTCGCAACCTTCATGAGGATGATGGATGACATCCTGCAGCCATTCACCAACTCATTTGTGGTGGTGTACTTGGACGACATTCTGATCTTCAGCAAGACTTGGGAAGAGCACCTTCACCACATCCGACAAGTCCTCCAAACACTGCGGCAACACAAGTTGTGTGCCAATTTGGAGAAGTGCACGTTTGGCATGACCCAGGTTCAATATCTGGGATACATTATTGATGAAAGGAGGGTGCATGTGGATCCAGCAAAGATCCAAGTCATTCGGGATTGGCCAGCCCCGACTACTATAACAGAGCTTCGCAGCTTTCTGGGTCTTGCTAATTTCTACCGTAGATTCGTGTTGGGATTCTCTCATATCACTTGGCCCTTGAGTCAAGTCACCAAAGGAGGAGCGAGAGCAAAATTCTTTTGGTCGGAACCTCAACAGAAGGCGTTCAAAGAATTGAAAAATCGCCTCTTTTCTGCCCCAGTGCTCACCTTACCAGACTTGCAGCAGCCATTTGAGATCGAGACAGATGCCTCTGACTATGCTATTGGGGCAGTTCTTACTCAACAGGGACATCCAGTGGCATATCACGGTGAGACATTGTCTGAGACAGTTCGCAAGTATCCCACCTATGACAAAGAAATGTATTCCATTGTGCAAGCCTGTCGACAATGGAAGCATTACATTTTGGGGAAAGAAACAATCATCCACACAGACCACCGGCCCCTGCAGTTCATACAGACACAAGGGAAGTTGCAGAATGATCGCCATCAGAAGTGGTCCACATATCTGCAACAGTTTCATTTGAACATCAAGTACGAGAAGGGTAGCACCAATAATGTTGCAGACTGCCTCAGCCGACCACCGATCGTGGCGCTCACCACCGTGCTCAACTCTTGTGGGCACGAGACTTCTAATTGGCCGCTTCTCTATGAGAGTGACCCAGAATTCGGCCACACTTACAAGGCACTCTTTGGGGGTACGCAAGTTCCAAATTTTCACCTCCAAGATGCACTTTTATGTCACATGGGACACCTTTGTGTTCCTTCAAGCGAGCGTGCCAAGATGATATGGGAAGCACACTATAGTCGAGTCGCTGGGCATTTCGGGGTCGAGAAAACAATAGCAATACTACAGAAGTATTTCTATTGGCCGAACCTTCGAAAGGATGTCGAGAAGCACATCAGATCCTGCACTGCTTGTGCCATTGCTAAGCAGAGCCTGTACGACGAAAGTACATATACTCACTTCCACCTACCCCCTCAAGTAAACCTTAGAATCCATCTCCATGGATCACATGTCGGGCCTGCCTTCTACTAAGAATGGAAATGACTGTGTTTTCGTGGTCGTTGACAGATTCTCGAAGATGGCCATCATGGCGGCCTGTAAGAAGAATATCACAGCAGAAGCCACTGCTAAACTCTTCTTCGAACGAGTGTGGGTGCACTTTGGGATCCCACAGTCTATCATATCAGATCGAGATAGCAGGTTCCTCAGCACATTTTGGTCCAGCCTCTGGTCAATGTTGGACACAAAGCTCACCAAGTCCACAGCTTTCCATCCCCAAACAGATGGCCAGACAGAGGTCGTCAGCAGAATGATTGTACACATTCTGCGCATGTACAATTCAAAGCATCCACGCACATGGGACGAGAGCCTCCCTTATGTACAACATAGTTATAATCGGGCTCTCCACAGTTCAATCGGCCATAGCCCCTTTCGGGTGGGCTTGGGATTCCAGCCACTATGTCCCATTGACGTAGCCATGCCATTTGCAGCTGCTCAGGCCAATTCAGCTCATGTCCAGTCTGAAGTTGACAAAGCCAGTAGCTTCATCGAGCGCATTCAACACATCCGCCAACAGGTTCATGATATGTTGGACAGAGCCAATGCCAAGTACAAGCAACGCCATGATCAACACCGGGTGCCACACAACTTCCAGGTGGGTGACAAAGTATGGCTACATTTGCAGAAGGAGCGCCTCACTGGACCCCACCGCAAGCTTCGCCCGCTCCGATACGGGCCGTACACCATCACCAAGGCTGTAGGGAACAATGCATTCGAGCTCAGTGTTCCACCATTCCTTGGTCTGCACCCAGTCTTCAATGTGGATCGCCTTCGTCCTTACTTCCCACCTCTACTGGACACCTCGGACATTGCAGAACAACTCACACCAACAGAGTTAAACCCGGACTGCATGGAACAGGCCACCACAGATTGTATCATGGACATGCAAATCAAGAACACTCGTCAACAGCAGATCCAACTGTATCGGGTTGTCAAAGCTGGCCAACTCCTGCACCAAGGAAAGTGGTTCACCAGGGACCAAGTTCAGCAGAAATTTCCTCATCTCATGGAGGAACTTAACGCAATGGGAACCATTGCTTCCTAAGGGGGGAGGAATGATCCAGGTGGATATTGGTGGTCACCCACCTATTCCACTTTGGGCCCCACCATTGTCTCTTTCAGTTTTTCAGTTTCGGCACAACTTACTATTTTTAGTAGTTTTTCGGGTCCTGAACTTCCGGAGCCGTTTTGAGGCCCTAAACGACGTTTTTCTTTTAAACGAAGAGAAACATCAGTCCATGTTGATGTTGCTCATTCAAAATTTGTATTCCTCGAATATATCTTTCTAACGAGGTATGGTACGCATCAAATGGAGATCATATGCCAAAGTTACGCCCCTTGGAAGTTGAAACACCAATTTACCCAAACAGGGCCCATAGTTTTGGCGCTTCATCTCCTAGGGTTAGGGTTTTGGCTATTTAGGATTTCCCATTGTTTCTAAATAATAAATAGGCCCTTGAGCCTCATTGTAACTCATTTCAAAGGCATGTTTCCGCCACATCACTTCTCAGAGATAGCTACCAATTCCCTAGCTAGTTGTATTTCCATTCTGTCTGTAAGTAAATTTCAGTTCTTTGATATTAATGAAATGAAGTGTTATTTTTGCTGCATCTCTATATTTATGGTTATGTGTTTATTCTGTTGCGTTCCTACATAAATCTGGATCAGTATTAGCGTCGAAGACAAAACACAACAGAACAGAGGATTGAAGACAGTTCGGGGATTATCGCTAAGATTGATTATCAAAAGCCTAATCCTCCAAATTAAAACACAGTTAAAGAAAATCGTAAGTGTTTATCAGACAGAAAGGCCTCCATCGCCACATCAGAGGAAAATTTAATCCTCTCAGCTACCACAAAGCCACCTATGCATCAAAGCATTCAAATAGAGGCCGATGTTATTGATCAAACGAAGATATTTGCCTCAGTGCAGCCAAAGATTTAATTCTACTAAGGGAATTTAATGCAAAAAATATCAGCAAATTTATTACATCCTGAAACAGAGCCTCAAAATTCAATAAAAGCTCCCACCAAGCTTAAATCTTAAATGTAAAACATTAATACAAACCAGCACCTGTAAACTTCTCCATCGATCCCCTCAAAGGCCGAGAAGTCATTAATCAGTATTAATTATCTTGGGAGATCTTTTATCCTCTCCCACCTCCTCATCCTTCTATAAATACTGTTGTAGAAGATGAGAAAATGTTGGTTGTAGAACTTTGAAATATACTTGAGCCTGAGATTTCTACTTGTAAATAGTGTTCACTGGCTCTTGGAGCTCTGCTTGTGATAGATAAGTTAGTCTGCGAAGTGTAGATGATTTCTAAACTAAAGCATTGGACTTAAAGCTATAACTGGTTTGGAGCATCAATACAAGCTAATTTATGGGATCCTGGTCTATGTCGACGGTGATTTTATTTCTTATTGTAAATTGTTATTTCATTTCTGTTTCCACTTTGTTCATTTTCTCCTATAAAGAACAACATGCATAGAGTTAGGAATTACTGTATATCAGTACCCTTCTCTGACTGAAAATCTTTATCTAAATGTTTTCTTCCAAATTTGTGTTATTTAGGAATGATTTAATTCAGTTCAAGCATAGGAATGTTGGCATTCCCTCATCCTATTGTCTGAGCTAGTTGTTATTCTTAAATGTTATTTTCAGTATATGTTAAGTAGAGATGAACTAAGGAAGATATGGTGTGCCACAATTCTAGTTTTGTCCCAAAATACTGTCTGAAAGTTTCCCTTGGAATGTGCTAAAATTTGGCTTGTGTTGAAGTACTCACCAGATCTTAGGCCATTCTTTGTTACCTCTGTGTTTGTCTTGAAAGTGACCAAGTAGAGCAGAGCTAGGAGAGGATTTGTGGTGAGCCCGGCCCGCTAGTTTCTTCTCTAACAGTTGCCTCCAAGTTTCCCTTTGTTTTAAAATGTCTTCTATTGAAAGTGCATCAAAGGTAGGCTAGTTTAGAAGTACTTACCTGATCTTAGATTACTTT
Organism: Pinus albicaulis; assembly: GCA_034641835.2. Lineage (NCBI taxonomy): Eukaryota > Viridiplantae > Streptophyta > Pinopsida > Pinales > Pinaceae > Pinus > Pinus albicaulis. The sequence goes on from JAXQQM020065321.1 coordinate 56,347, forward strand.
TATGTCTTTCTTAAGTGTATTACAAAGGCAGGCTAGTTTAGAAGTACTTACCTGATCTTAGGCAGCTCTTTGTTCTTCATTTGTTTTATTCCCCTTCTTTTTGTAATACTCCATCCCATAAAATCAAACTTTAAAGAGATCCTTAGACATAGATGACTTTCCCCATGGACCACTCTTGCCCCTTGTTGTTTCAATTAAACCCTATTATAACTCCATAGCCCAATGGACTAAAACCTGCAATTACCCATCTTTCTAGCCAAAGCTTGTTCTATTTTCTTGCAACTTCTCACCTTTGAAAATTTTTTCACTTAGAACTCTCCCCTCAAGCCATATTCATGCTCAACCATCCAAAAACAAAACAAAACCTTCGACCTTCATAACTAGCCTAATATCATTACCTAAAACTTCAAAGACAAATCCATCTTTGCACTTATTAGAGAGATCCCTCTCCGGATTTAGGAGGGCTAGATCCTAGAATCCCAAAGTGGTTGAAATAATGTTGCTTCTGCAGTTTTTGTCTCACCAATCTGCTAAAAATACAGATTCCTAACACATTCAAGCTCGTTAAAGGAATTGAAATGAAATCTACTCAGTATAAGTTTAACCCTTTTCCAGACTAAGATAGATTGTGATTACGAAAAAGGAAAACCCTAGTCGAACATGGCTAGGAGGTTATCTCAGGTATTATGTTATGATTTTTCAGATCTGAGGGAATATTATACGAAAAAAACTTGTGGAGTTTTCTTTTAGTCCCTTTTTAAAACTCTCTAAAAATGAAAAAGGACCGAGTTCTCACTGTCGTTAGACTTGTTAAACATAAAATAGTGCCAGACTTGGCCATCATGACAAGATCGAGTTTCACCTTCTCTAGACTCGTTAAAGCATCAAATAGTGATGGATTCACTCAAATGGTGGAATTATACATCAAGCATATGTTATCATCCTCAAGCTTGTTAAAAAATAAAGAGGTATTGGTCAGCAATGAGTGGGGAAAATTGGAAAGGGATAAAACACTTTATGGTAGCAAGTCGCTCTTGAACATGCCACTTATTCAATTCATCTCCATGATTTTTGGGTTGGGTAATCTGCTTGACGGACTATCATACCTATGGTCTATCATACCATCCATCACTTCGGTTTTGGGTCAAATGCTGCTAATTCATTTAGTGTCACCGATATGTTGAAGAGAAGTCACTCAAGTATTCCTTATCCTTTGCAATACTCATAAACCTTCATTTCATGATCGTCATCGCTGACATTGCTTCATCAGTCACATTCTGTCTCCAAAATAATTACTCTCATTTATTGTCGTTGATCGGGGAAGCATCAATGCCCTCCTGTGACAAGTCAATTCCTATTGACGTCAACTCATTATCCAGGAAGTTGACTTAGAAACAACCTTTCAATACCTTGGAGCTTGTTTACATCATCGGCAAGTTTCTCACTTCCGGAAACAAGTTGACATCACAAGCCTTTGACCGAAAGACTTTGTATGGTGTGTAATATTCCTAATTAGCTTTCAGCTAGTTGAAATATTAATTTTTTCTTTTGGCATTTAGATAGATGAATAAGAGGGTAGGGAAACCCATAAATATCTTTAGTAGGAATCAAAACCACTTCTCATGTGAATTTGGATCATTGTAGCAGTTGAATAAAGCACCCTTAGGTGTGAACAGGGGCTAAAGCATGTGTACAAGGTCAATTTTTACCAAATCAACAGCGTTGTTATGGAGATAGTAGAGCATTAATGGAGGTTAGTGCAGTCATAGAGGAGGAGTGTATGCAAGAGAGTAGTTCCTTTAATGAGTGGGACCCAGGGTGAGGAAGATCACCAAGCATAAAAGGAAGAGGATGGAAGCCATAGAGGATATTATTTCGATTATTGATATTTTATTGATCTTGCATGACTATTTGCACGCTTCAGTTGTTTAGCTAAGTCTATTGTGTTGTTTCACACAAGGGTGTTTCCGAGCGGAAATCCCACCCTCATCCTCAGGGGACTTAGAGTGCCTACTCAAGAGAGGTATAATGAGCATCATTTCCATCATCCGGAATTTGGCCAAGCTTCAGCCATTATTCCCAGTACAGTCTCCTTCAGGATTTTGTTGTGTTCCGGGGTTGCAGTAATGGAGGGTTGAGAAACCAAATTTCTGAGCTTTTTTTCCAGTGGAGGGAGCAGCCCTTCATTCTGGAGGCTATTAAGAAGGATCTTTGAGCTTCATTTCATCATTTAGAACCAGGCTAAGCTGCTGCCATCATCTATAGCACAGTTCCCTTCAGGATTGCGTTGTTTTATTAAGCAGTTGCAGTGGAGGGCCTAGTGCCCCAGTTTGTGAGTTAGATTTCCAGTGAGGGTAGCAGCCCTTCATTTGGGAGCTCTATTGGAGGATTATCAGCCATTTATACATCAGATTAGCCACCTCCTATCAGTTTCTAGTTGCAGAACATTATTTAGCCCTAGGGCCACATTTTTTATATTCTGCATTTTGAGTATTTCCGGAAACCCCTTCTGGGTTATCTTGGAATAGTGTTAGAAGGCCTAGATCTATGATCCCAACATTTTCTAAGAAACCTATTAGCAGATCCATGTGTTTTCATTTACAGCAGCAGTAAACACTAGCTAAAACTGTGTTGTCTCAGCCTCTAGCATTCCTGTATAATAGTTGTGCTTTATATTTCATGTACTTGTTCTATTGAGGCTTGTTTTTCCTAACTTGAGTGTCTTTTTCCTCAAGATCTTGTAAAAATTTTGCAGTTATAATGTTAATATGATGGCTATATGATCTTCTTACATTTTATGTGTTGATGTATCACTGCATTTTCCAGTTTATGTTCTATATTCCTATATTTTCCATTATGGGATATTACAGTGGTATCATAGCATGATCTCTAGCTCAGCTTGTGGGCAATACATCTTATGACACAAGAGGAAGAGATCCATAAATATGGAGGGGATGAGGTTTTCCTCATTTATTTTTAGATCTATGCAGGACCTCTCCAAGGAGGTCAAACGAATGAGAAGTGAGAGATGCAAGGAGACCTCAAGAAGGTTTCAAGATGAGGAAGGTCCAAGAACTTCCTATCAGCAGCAGAAGAAACTGGTATTGCATACAGCTCCAAAGCAATCTACTATGTCCACTTTCTTTGCAGATGAATGTGAAAGGCATGGGAATGGAGGAAACTTAGATCATGAGATTCTAAGTGATTATCTTGCAGAGTACAAATCTCAATCAAGGGATTTCAAGGAGAATCTAACTCTCCAGCAATTCATTCAAATCAAAGAAGAACGGAGACCTTGCAACAGCAGTAGAAGAAAAATACATAACATATTTCTATTGTCTACTTTTGATGGGTCATCCACAAGCACAGTAAGGGCTTGGAGGAATATGTGTGGGTATGTGTTATATTCTTTCCACGACTAGCCCCACGCGTTATACATTGCGCCGGGTGCAACAGGGGGGTCACAAGGGGGGAGGCAGCCCGCACTGTTGGGGTCCGGGGCAGCGCCCCAGTGAAAATTTTTTTGGTGTGCGGACCCACTCATATGCGGACCCACCCATGTTTGTGCATGAGTTTGCACATGGTTTTGGGGTACGATGGTTTTCGGCCCCTGGTATTTTGTAGATCCGGTCAAGGGAACTATGGTTATGTTCTAATCCAGGGTTAATGGATTGGGGTTTATGTATGCTTTGGCATGTATATATATGTGTTGTAACACTAAAAAGAATATAATGAAAAATCAAGCTGGTCGTCCCAATTTGGGATCCAGGGGAAAATCTCTGTGTTTATCTGTTTTATGTTTTATGCTCTCTCTATTGTTTATTTTCTGTTATAAGATTCGTGTGTAGATAATTTCTGTTCAGGTTTAAAACCTACATTTGGTATCAGAGTTGTTTCGGCTTCAAGGGGACGCCTTTGTTGTTGAGGGTTTTTTGCTCGGGCCTGTGGTAGACCCTGTGTAGTGGGAGATCTGCGGGATCGATTCTTGCGGTGAAAGAATATGGCGAGCAGCGGAAAGATAGAGATCGAGAAATTTAATGGTCAGAGTTTTGAGTTGTGGAAGCTCAAGATGGAGGATCTGCTGGTGGATAAAGATCAGTGGATCGTGGTAGATCCAGGTACTAAACCAACGGCAATGTCAGATGAAGACTGGAAGAAATTGGATCGGAAGGCTAAGAGCACAATACGGTTGTGTGTGTCAGATTCAGTATTGTTGAATGTATCTGGGGAAGCTACGACGAAGAATTTGTGGGAAAAACTTGGGACTTTGTACCAATCTAAGTCTCTGGTGAATAAGTTGTTCCTGCGGAAAAAGCTGTATAACCCGAGGATGAAGGATGGAGACTCGGTGACAGAGCATCTGAACGCCTTCAATACTATGGTAAGTCAGCTGTCATCTGTTGATATTAAAATCTCAGATGAAGATAAGTGCATCAGTTTGTTGTGTTCTCTACCAGACTCGTGGGACAGTCTGGTTATTGCAATAGGTAGCAATACAACTACCTTGAATTTTTATGACATTGTCTCAGCCTTGCTGTCAGAGGAAATGAGACGAAGAAATATGGAGGGTCAAAATGGAGATGCCTTATCTGTACGAGGAAGGTCCCAAAACAGAAACAAGAATAAGGTTTCGAGTGGGAGATCTAAATCTCCTAGAAAGTTTGTAAAGGTATGCTGGAAATGCGGAAAGGAAGGGCACTACAAAAAGGAGTGCAGATCTAAAGCTCCTGAGAAAGGAAAGGGATCTGATGATGCTCCTTCTGCAGAGGCAAAACCACCTCGGATGAAGGTGGGGATGTGTATTTGGCTTCTTCTTCAAATACACATGTAGATCATGAGTCATGGTTGATTGACTCAGGTGCATCCTTTCACTTCACTCCCCATAGGGAGTGGTTCTGCGAGTATGAGAAATATGATGGTGATGTCTTCCTAGGGGATGATAGGAAGGCCAAAATCATTGGACGTGGAAAGGTCAAGCTGAAGCTGTAAGGTGGAAGGATTAGAACACTTCCTGGTGTTCTGCATATTCCTGCATTGGCCAGAAATCTGATTTCTGTAAGCAAGATGGATGATGCAGGTGTAAAAACAGTGTTCAAGAAAGATGCCTGCAAGATGGTTTGGGGAGCACTAGTATTAATGTGGGGAGTTCGGACTGGAACTCTATATAGCTAAGGTAAGTTGTGAGGCCGTGGTGTAATAGTTACGCATGGTTGGTTTAAGTGATGGAAAGCCTAGCTGTCTCTGGAGAAAAGACCATGTTATGGCATCAAAAGCTTGGACATATTGGAGAGAAGGGCCTTCGGATACTGCATAGAAATGGTATGGTAGAAGGTATGTCTAATTTCTCTCTGGATTTCAATTTCTGTGAACATTGTGTATATGGGAAGCAGAATCGGGTGAGTTTTCCTTCTGGTGCTAAGAGGGCGAACAAGATATTAGAACTTGTGCACAGTGATGTGTTTGGACCTGTGTCAGTTCCATCACTGGGAAAGTCTGTGTACTATGTTTCATTCATAGATGACTTCTCAAGGAATACATGGATATATTTCTTGAGGAATAAATCTGAAGTTTTTGATAGATTTAAAGAATTTAAGGCTCTGGTGGAAAACCAGACAAAGAAGAAGATAAAGGCGTTAAGGACAGATAATGGTGGGGAGTTCTGCAAGAAGGAATTTGAAGAGTTCTGTAAGAAGTGTGGTATAGCACGGCAGAAGACTACTCCATACACACCTTAGCAAAACAGATTTGCAGAAAGAATGAACATAATGTTGATTGAAAAGGCAAGAAGCATGCTTAGTGGTACCGGGTTAGGACAATAATTCTGGGCAGAGGCGAGCGGTGGAACTGGCCCACTTGGTTAACGAGATCACCTTCATCGGTGGAGAAGAACTCCACATGAGGTATGGTACAGTAAGAAACCCCTCTTTCACATCCTAAGGGTATTTGGATGCTGATGCATATGTACATGTTCCAAAAGGAAAAGGACCAAGTTGGACAATAATCCCGAAGTTGCATCTTTCTTGGTATAAGGATGGTTTTAAAAGGTTACAAGCTTTGGAACTTGAAAACAAGGAAGGTTGTGTACAGTCAAGATGTGGTGTTTAGAGAGGTGAAAGATGTTGTTACACATGAATTCCTACCAAAGGAACCTGAGAAGATAGAGTTTGAGCTAAAGGACGATGAATCAGACTCTACAACAGAAGAAGACTCAGAAGAGGAAGAGCCACAAACTCCAGCTGTGAGAAGATCAACTCGGGAAAGAAGGAAACCAGAAAGGTATAGTCCATCTGCTTTCTATTCAGGTTTTGCCTTAAATATAACTGATGATGATCCCAAAACTGTCAGGGAGGCAGTAGATTCAGAGGATGGAAAAATCTGGAAGGAGGCCATGGTTGATGAAATGGCATCCTTGCACAAAAATGAGGCATGGGATCTGGTGGAGTTGCTGGCTGGAAGGAAGCCCATCGGGAGCAAATGGGTGTTTAATAAGAAGATGAATGTAGAAGGAAAGGTCTAGAAATATAAAGCTCGGTTGGTAGCCAAAGGTTATTCCCAGGTGTCAGGAATTTATTTTGGTGATATTTTTCTCCTGTTGCCAAAGTTACTTCTATTAGATTACTTTTATATGTTGCTGCTGCATTTGATTTTGAGATAGAATAGATGGATGTGAAGACATCATTTCTTCACAGGGATCTAGAAGAGGATATCTACATGAAGCAACCTGAAGGCTTTATGGTGAAGGGTAAGAAAGAATTGCTATGCAGGTTGAAGAAGTCTCTGTATGGGTTAAAACAGTCACCAATGATGTGGTATCAAAAATTTGATACCGATATACAGGGACTTGGCTTCACCAGAAGCAAGGAGGATCACTGTGTTTATTTTAAATTAATTGGTGACCATGTTATTTATTTGGCCTTGTATGTGAATGATAAGTTGTTGATTGAAAATGACAAAGAAATTATCCAAGATTTGAAGACCCAGTTGTTCTCCAAATTCGACATGAAGGATCTTGGTGCTGCAAACTATATTTTGGGCATGGAAATTAAGAGAGATCAGGAAAAGAGACGCTCTGGTTAAACGGAGGAGAAGTATGTCGAAACTATGTTACGGAGGTTCAATATGCAAGATAGTAAACCGATCGAATGTTCCTATTCCGTTGGGTGTGAGATTGTTTCTTTGAGCAGGTGTCCCAAAACCAAATGAAGAAAAAGAGAGTATATGTCACGTGTTCCATGTCCCCAGTACGATGGGTAGCATTTGTAAATAGTGCTGTCTTTAGACTAGACATTTCACGTACGGTGGAGGTATTAGCGAGTTTATGTCAAACCCGAGGAAGGCATTGGATAGCAGTGAAGCGGGTTTTCAGATATTTACGTGGCACTAGTGATTATGGCTTGTGCTACCAGGGAAGACCAGGATTGGAAAGAATGTTGGACATTCATGGTTTTGTTGATGCAGACTGGGCTAGAGATCTGGACCAAAGAAGATCTACAAGTGGGTATGTGTTTAACCTATTTGGAGGCGCAATCAGTTGGATAAGTAAAAGACATTCTGTAGTGGCTCTTTCAACTACAGAGGCAGAATACATAGCATCCA